>CM076969.1:24008260-24290760 GCA_039105355.1 Benthosema pterotum | reverse complement strand
GCGGGGCGAAGCATAGTTTTACTGAGGTTATGTTTAGGGTTAGTTACCGCATAAAGCACCGTCTAACTCTCACCCTAACCTAACTCTAACCCTAAACATAACCCCAGTAAACCTAAGCTATGCCTATACGTAATCCTAATCCTATTGTAAGAGACAAAACATTGAAGTCTTTTACCACAAACTTAACCTCAGTAAACCTATGCCTAAACCTAACCTAACCCTAACCATAACCTCAGTAAAACTTCCTTCGCCCCGCCCTACTAGTAGTAGCCGGCAGATAAAACAAGCGCTCCTTCATACCCCAGGTGTTGCCGATAAATCACTAACCACATTATGCCTTCTGACGGAAAAGGCACAGAACGCCTTTTTAGAGAAAAGGCATAGAAGTCCTTTTACGAGGGTCTCAGAAGGCGACATGGTCCTTTTATCCATGGTCTGGATAAAAGGAGTTTTGCCTTTTAGGCATGAGGATGTGTAGCAACAACCCAGAACACAACCACCCTAAATCATTGTGTAGTGTGCTCTGCATCGAGAGATCTTGGAACATATGAATTGATGTGTGCTCACGTCTGTGTGTGTGCGTGTGTGTGCATGTGATATACCTGCACATGCTGCTCTTGCGGGAGCCTGTGCTGCTGGGGGAGGAGGGAGGGGTCTGGTAGGACCAGCTGAAGTCAGAGCCCTTCAGGTCCCGGATCACCTGCAGGAGGGGAAACATCACCACACGCTCAGGTACAAAGACCCCATGATGGGGGCGTTGGGGGATGTGTCAGGCTAACGCTAATCTATCAGGGTCATGACCCTGATGAAGAGCACCTAAGGTCGAAACGTTGGTCGATTTTTTGTGTTAATAAAAAAGCCTGTATAATCCATGCTGCTCCAGTGTCCTCCTACTGCACACTGTTGTCCACTTACCTGTGATGCACCAGATTGGCCATACATTTGTCCCTTTTGTCATATCAGTTTCTGCAAATACTGTACGAGTATCAGAAAAGCATCAGTATTGGCCCATATTTGTCATTATCGGGTCATATATTGGCAAATGCTACACTGACCACAGATCCAACACAGGGGTAAGTGGAGTTTGCATTAGAGTTGAAAAAGTGGCATCGGGACATCCCTAGATGTACCATATTTATTTTTTTGTAATACAAATATTCGTAGTAACAGAGAGGCAGGCTCACAGAGTTATGTTTGTACTGACAATTCAAGAGTAATTTTAGACTCCGTATTCTAACATCAAACTAATAATCCCACCAATGAGTATTAAACGTCGGTGGAGAAAGTACTCGTCTGGCCAAAGTGCAAGAAAATAAATAGCTTTATTTTCTCGACAACCACAGATGTTGTCAAATGCAACTCAGTATCATATATGACACAGAGTCACATATACCTGAATTAATCTGACAGAATTTCTTCCCTCGGAAAAATAACTGTTTTGGACATGAAAAGCCTGACAAACAGTGACAACATGTTTCATGAAAACATCACGTTCCAACTGTCCAAACAAGAGCAAAGCAGATATTCTAATCAGCACAATCAAAGACCAACAAAACACATCACCTGTGTTCCCTCTGATTTCCAAGAGTGTCACTGATTAGATATTCTTGTTTTGCTTTGTTTTCTTACCCTGTTTTGTGAGGTGGCCGTCACGCTTTCATTATTTTCGCCCCTGATTGATTGCCTTAGCTTGGTAAACCATCCCGCTCACTTAATTCACTATCATTTGTCTTCCACAGACCGGTGTGGCCCCCCAGCGTCGGCTTTGGTTTGCACAAACCAAAAGCGTGTAAGAGCCAATCAGACTCTGCCCCTCGGGATGCCCTGTGATTGACAGACTCTGATTGGCCAACTTGGGGCCAGACCGGGGTCTGAAGTAGATACATGATAATAATGTATGATGTATGGTGAATTCACACCACCGGGAGCGGTTTACCATGCTACGGCTTGCCTCACAGCGAGACAAGCTCATCGTGGATGGAAAATGACATGAGATGATAATATAATAATGATATACGGTACATGTTTAATGACCATACAGTGTACCTGCTCGCTAGCTGCAGGCAGTTTGTGTGGATCTTCAGTCAGAACAGTGAGGTCATCAACGATGGCCTGTAAGTGCGTTGTCTCTCCCAGCAGGGCGATCTCTCCATTCTGGAAACAAAACAAAAAAAAAACATGTAAATGTCCCACGAACTGAAAATAGATTTTACAGTTGTTGCTGGGCAGGAGAACACTCTTATACTCTTTTTTTTATCCCACAATTTTGTAACCCGTTTTTTCACCCAGTGCCAATTCCCATTCTGGCCTCTACACGCCCTCCGCCAACCTATGGAAGCAGCGGACTGACCTCATGCTTCCTTCAATGTATGAGGAGTCCAAGCTGCCTTCTTTTCACCTGACAGGGGGGAGTTTCAACATTTTCATAATGCACTACTTTGCTGTACATGGAAAAGTGTCACACGAAAGTAGCAAAACTATCCACCCTACAAGACGGTTGGTTGGTTAAGTGGTTTTCAACCAGCGGTCCGGGGACCACCAGTGGTCCTTGAGAGGGTTCCAGGTGGTCCCCAGCTAAATGATGGACAGTTGGTTAAACAGATGTAACTCTTTGAGAGCGTAATAATGAAACCAAATGGACCCACAAGGGTCCAATTTGGTTTCATTTTTACACTCTCAAGAGATAAAATATTGATCATCTGAATGAGCCCAAGTCCACACAACAAGAGAATGTAGAAGATTAATGGTCATTTTGATCTGTATGTTTGCCTGTTTTGTTTCCCAAATCCTGCCTGGAATTGTGGACAAAAGAAACATTAGTTTGGGGGGGGGGGGTCTGTGGGGCTAAAATGTCATCAGATGGTGGTCCATGGCTCAAATGCTGAATAAATAGTGGGCCCTGGTGTCAAAAAGGTTTAAACCCCCTCAAGTACTCACCACCACCGGCTGCAGCAGGTTGATGAAGTTGCAGTAGCGCCCCCTCTCTTCCAGCAGGGCTCTGCGCACCGCCTGCCTCTCCGTCTCCTCCATCAGCAGGTACAGGTCACTGACGTCCTGCATGGCACTGTCCAGCTGGGGGCGCAAGTTACCCCGTCCTGACCGGAGGAGAGGAGAGGAGAGGAGAGGAGAGGAGAGGAGAGGAGAGGAGAGGAGAGGAGAGGAGAGGAGAGGAGAGGAGAGGAGAGGAGAGGAGAGGAGAGGAGAGGAGAGGAGAGGAGAGGAGAGGAGAGGAGAGGAGAGGAGAGCAGGGAAGGAATGGAGAAGAGTGGAAAAAAAGGACGGGAGGAATGAGAGAAGAGTGATCAGGAGAATGATAGATGAAGAAAAGAACAAGAACAGATGATTAGAAAAACTTTGTTGAATGACAACATGCTAGAACACTGTTGCACAGAAAACATCCTGAGTGTTAGTCTAATCACTTAAAGGTAATACAGGCAACTTTAGTGTGGACAAACACTGCGGTTGTTGTTTGTTGACATGTTTTAAATGGAGAGTTTGTACTCCTGCCCTCGGGGAGATGGTACAAAGAACCTAAGTGGAAGTACATCAGGTTTAAAAAATCATTTGTACCGGCATCAACTAAAATGTTGAATGACGCTCTGAAACAGCAGCGAATGTCCTTCGTACAAATTTCCTTGTGGACAATAAAGTTTAGCTTGACCTTAAACAAAGTTCTGAACTGTCTGCAGGGAAACAGCTGCAGCAACAAAGTAGAAGCAATGCAGAGGGAGAAAAGGCAAAAAAATATATAGCTAGATATCTATTTTGATTTTTTTGCTGAAAGGTTGCCTGTATTACCTTTAAGTTTGAAGAACACTGGGTTAAACTAGCACTCAGAATGACTGGGTGTGCATGACAACACTGTATAGAACATGACATCCACATGGTCCCACATATACAAGAGAATGACAATCATGGAACATGTCGTTGTTAACTGGAAATGAGGTGATGCAACTGCAATGCAACGACGGCGTGGTGACATGATGGAATCCCTGGAATGAAATCTGATGTTATGAACATGACGTTTTCTACAGGATGCCACTCAAAGGGATGATGCAGCACAAATACAAATGGGAGGCAGGTAGACAGCATGCCACGCCATTATGATGCTGTGTGAGAAGACGCATGAAACACACACACACATTCTCTCAGCAATCATTACAATGCCCACATATACATACGTACATAGTGCATATGGTACATATTGTCACTGTTGGAAAAAAAAACTTCTATCGCCATATATTTCTAGTAAAAGTATATGTCTGAACTACTACTGGTATTTAACAAATAATACTAATAAGTATTAAAAGAATAGTTCAGAAGTTGTATGAAATACTTGCCATTAATATAGTGGTGCCAGCTGTATTAATTGGTGTCCAAAGTCCCCAGGTGGGAGTGCTGCTCTGGTTTTGGTGAAATATTAAGTACTTCCGGTCATTTTCTGGGGGTGTCACTGGGGGCCATGCAGTGAAAGTAAATTAATAAAAAATAAATAAAAAAAAATTAACTTGTATTGTTGACCCATTTCTAAAATATTAGCAGGTCCTTTGTTCATTTTAGACCGCCCTATCACAGGGAACTATGTTTTTGTATGCCCAAAAAGTAGTTCCTTGTAATGGGGGGGTCAAAAATGGAATTATTTTAAGAATAATTCAATATAAATTACCTTTGTTTTCTGTATTCATTTACTTTTACTTTGTGGCTCCCAGTAAACCCCCCACAATGACCGGAACTACTCAATATTGACCAAAACCAGAGCAGAACTCCCACCACAGGACTCTGGACATCAATGAATACCGTTGACACCACTATATTAATGAACAGTATTACATATAGCAGCTTAACCTAAAACAAATCTGAACTATCCCTTTAACAACAGCTTGTAACTAAATATTAACTATCCTACATTGGGTCCACAAGCTCTTTTTCTCAGGTGTTTTTTGACATGGAAGATTTCCAACCAACAGCGGCGATATGCACACAGTACTGAACAGCACACATACCTAACAGCTCTACAGCCAGGGAACAGAGCAGAGAGAGGTAGGAGGGAGGGGTGCAGGGATTGGCAGGAGAGAGGGGAGAGGTGGGGTAGATAGAAACAAAAATAAAACGGAAATGTTAGCTATTATGTCAAAATAATGACATGTACAAGCATTGCAGGTAGGAAGTGGTGCGTACCGGTCCAGTTGTCAGTGTCATGTGGAAATAGCAAACTGAATAAAATGCCTTAAAGCAGCAGTAATGTAAGTTGTAAGCAATAAGCCAAAGGGGACATTGTTTTTATTATATACGACCATGCAGAGTGATGAAAGATCCTCTTTAAATTTCTCCCTGAAACTTTCCTTGTTGATTTCAATTTGTCATTTTACTTTACGGTCAGTAGATGGCACCATACACTCACAAAGCTACCAGGGAAGAGTGGCTGAGCAAGCTTCAAAATAATAAGCCATACAATCTCTTATTAGTCATAATAATTATGTGAGTGTTACAAAAATAAAAGTATTATATAGTATTATATTAAGTAGTTTATAATATTTTCTAAATTACTCAAAAGAATTTGAAGAAATGGCCAAATCTAGTTGATCCATAGTTTACTGTCATTACTATACTTGAGATGTTATGTGGAAATCATTTTAAAAAAGCCCCCCCCCCCCCCCCCCCCCCATTCTATGTTTCCTAGAAATGAAGGTCTGAAAAACATCATTAACACGGTGATTGCATCCTGATGACATCATCAACTTGTACAAAAGAATGTACATTTGTACACTCTCAGTAAAATGTTAAAAAGGTGTTGGAATTCTCCTTTAAGTAGTTATGAGCCACAGTGTAGATCAGTTCAGTTTGACTGCAGTTTCATACATTAGATTGATATCAAGTGGCATATCTTTCCTCACCTTTTCTGGCCTTCTTCTGGAGTTTCATGGTGTCTGACGATTTCCTCTTGATCTCCTGACGAGACCTCTTGTATTCTGAAGGGAAGGAATTCCAGGCATTTAAATTTAATTCAGCGTACAATTTCCGTAAAATGAGCGTTTCCTCCCCAAGAAGAGACCGCTACTTGTCTCCTCTCCTACATCGTTCGAGAGAAAGTTGTTTTTTCCGTGTCGTTTCACCTTTGGCATGGTCTTTGTCCAGCTGGTTTGCTGTCTTCTTCCATTCTTCTATTCTGTCTTGGAGTGGAATGACAAGGCCTTCCATAAGAGCACTGAGAACAAGTAGAGGACAGGAGAAGAGAGTCGGTTAATGGGGAATTCCACCCATTTTCTTTTTTTTTTTCGAGAGTGTACAAATGCAACCAAATGAACCCTAACGGGTTCATTTGGTTGCATTTGTACGCTCTCATAAAAAAGAAGTGTCTAAAGAAATCATCTTCTTCAGACCTCCATTTCTTGGGAACACAGAATGGGGGAACTTTTTTTATCATGTCCACTTCCCCTTAAAGGAGGGGGGTGATATTCATCCTATTCAGGAGAGAGACTGTTTTTCATCTAAACGGCATATAAAATCCAGGTCCATGCACATCAGGGTGGGCTTAAAGAGTAAACAGATTTCATTAGATTTGGGCTACAGACATTAAAGTGCAACACTGATAGACAGTATCAAAGAATAAAGCTGCTAAAATGTGAATAAATGTGTGTTAAATGGTTAGTTCAGATATGCTTTTAATTAAAGCTATATAGCTATACACTAGTTTTACTTCTTTTAACCATATGGTATGTTAATATAAATAGTAAATTTGTCACCTGCTAAATCCTTTTTCTTTTCTTTCTTTTTACTATTTTGAAAAACGTTTTGGAACAGTTCAACATGCTAATCTATTTAATCGTTGTGAGCTTGTAAACTGCCATTTTAACTATTGAAAAATGTTTTTTTTTTTTATCTAGGCCTTAACCCCTAACTGCTCCTGTTGTGCTGCATGGTCTTGCATGGTTTCGACTGGTATATGGATGTGGGTGTGAGTGGGTGAATGTGATGCACAATCCATGTAAACGCCTTGGATAAAGGTGCAGCAAAAATGCACTATTTACCATTTTAGGAGTACTGCATGTCAGTGCATGAAGTTCAACATCCTCTAGCCAAATGGGCTCCTGTCTTAGCTCAGCAGTAGAAAATGTAGTGCTTGAGCCCCGACCAGGGTTTGAATCTCACATAGGAAAATACTGTACAAGTTATACATTTTGACTCCTCAAAAAAGGAGTTTAAACCCGTTGTTCAACCCGCCCATGGGCAGGTATGAGGACTCCAGCATGAGGACTCCTGCATGTCTAAGTCTCATCCTTCTATAGCAGCTTGTTTTGGAATTGAATTATAGAGTTACCTTTTTGCCCCCCTGTCATTTCTCACCCCAGTCTCCCCCAGATAAGAGTTATGGATTGCTTCAACAGCCATTCCAACATAGCTGAAACACAACGGACTGTGACGAGAAGGACGGAGAGAATTCAGGGGAGGAAATCACAAATCACTTACTTGGTGAAGTGACGTAGTTTGGTTTCGATGCTGCGGTGACGCATGCACATCCTGGTCAGGGCCGAGCCGATGTCCCTGGTAGCGCCTGGACAACACACAGAACCAACACACTGTCAGCTGTCATGAATGACAAACCAATCTAATGTGATCATCTGAGATGAGAGCAAGGCAAAGTAGAACGCAACAACAACGTCTAGATCTAACAACTCGGAACTATATTGTTGACTGGAGTCCCCTAGGGGGCAAAGGGTCATTGCTTCTCAACCTTTTCAGGCCGTGACCCAAAAATAGTCCTATTTGAACTGGGACCACCCTTCTCACCCCCACCCACCCTGGAATGTATGAGTTGGGAAGCATTCAATTTTGTGTGAGTGTAGCAGATCTACAAGCTCGCGACACCTTGCATTTTGAGTTGGTATATCGGCTATTTTCAGAATGCTTGCCCCTTTCTTATATTATTATGCAACAATTAGGCTACTTTTAAAGTATAGCTTTGTCGGTTACATTTGCTCTTTCTCTTTTCATTGAGAATTTAACCTTTTGTTTGACTACAGTAGATTCTTGTTTCTGACACTAGATTCTAGTTTCTGATGCTACATTCTAGTTTTTCTGATTTCCTGTGTCAGTGATGCCCAACATATCTCATGCCAAGGACAAACAGAATTATTTATATTTGGCTGCAGACCCCCATCTGAAAACGTGTTCTAGGGATCCCCCCAGAAGCAGAGATTTGAGTTAAAATATTCGCTTCTGAAATAATATATTCAAAGATTTGAGTCACAATCTCAATCTCTTTCAAATATAGCAGACCTACAAGGTCACCACCGAGTGGCGCGCTATGAGCTTGTAGATCTGCTATAATGCTTAGGACACAAACATACTGTAAAGAAACGTACAGAAAGGGTTTACAAAAGGTCTTCAACGTACTGAAATCGTCACTTTACGGCCGTCTGAGAACACACCCTATAAGACAGTATGAGAGCCCACGCTATATAGTCCACCTCTTTGATTCACACGCTCACACTGCTTTGTGGACTCGCAGATCAGCTATTTTCACGAAATGTTCGCCGCACGAGAATAGGGATGCTCGGCTTCAAGTGATTAAAAGGCCTAATCCGTGTCACCATGAGATCCTGGCCAGAGCGGAGGTTCCAACTCCAGCCACTAGATGGACAGGTTCTGTGTCCCTTTTGTTTATCTGCCCTGGAACCCAGAGATGACACAGATGAATTCCTTCCCCTACAAAACAGGGTTTTATATGTATATGTTACGACGTATGGCGTGCCTCGTGTCGGACATGACGATCATTGCCTCTGGGAGTTAAGTAATAGTACTTTTTTTTGCTCTGTGCTGAAGTGTAATTAAACAGGCTCTTAAGCCTTAAAGCCGTGCTGCTACACGGCCTGGATACAGCCTGGATATACTCACAGCCCAGTGTTAATATGTGACAGCACTGATCTGCTTGTAATCTCACCCATAATGTAGGGGCTAATCTGGGGGTCCCTCCCTCACCACACGCACGCACACACACCACGACGAGGCTTCTGATACTGTATACCAGGTTTTAAACCTTTTTGACACCCACTATTTGTTCAGAATTTGAGCCACAATTTAGGAGATAATTGACAAAACGTTCAAAAACCCTGAATTCTTCTACATTAGGTAATTCAGATGTTTAAATAAAACTTGATCGCGTAAAATAAAAAAATAAAAAAAAACACATTTTACACTCTCAAGAGTTACAGATCTATAGACTAAGGGTACATTTGGTCACCAACTGTCCATCATTTTCCATGGGGACCACCTGGAATTCTCTCAAGGGCCACTGGTGGTCCCTGGTGGCCCCCACCGATGGAAAACCACTGCTGTATACAATGGTTCCAAATACTGCTATGTATTATTGTAAAGCAAAATATTGACAATATTGGCAAAATGCTGTGCGTGTGTGCGTGCGTGCATGTGTGTGTGCATGCGCGTGCCTGCGTTGGTGCACATGTGGCACCCTGTGAACGTGTGACACCCATCAAGAGCATATGCACAGGTGGTGCAGGTTGCCACGGCTACCTACCCCCTCCACCCTCCACCCTTTTCCGAAGTTCTCTCACCCCCTCTATCCTGGAGGAAAAAGGAGGGAACCCTGTAAGGGGATATCCCTCTATTCTTCCCACGTCTGCTCTGCCTTTCCTGTTCGCTCTCCGCTCTCTGTTTCCTAAAACACCACATAGAGGCTGAGAAGAGAAGAGAGAGCGACCAGCAGCCACAACCTGCTTCACTTCAAACTGGCCCTAAGAGATAGAGAGATGACTTTAGGCCAGTCCACACCCATGCAATTAGTGCTATGGAGCTTTTTCATCCATTTTACCATGTAAGTTAAAGGTAATATAGGCAACTTTTTAGTGTGTGTGTGCATTATGTGATTTTAGATATTTTAGAGTTTAGCAGTGAGTCCATTGTCTCTCATGTCATGGACACTACTTCCTGCACTACATGTTGTCTCAGTAAGACAGTCCCTCCTCCCTATCCACAGGGAGGTGCAGTGCACCATAGAATTGTGGGTATTGTGGGCCTGAATATGGTCAATAATGTATGACCAGTGCAACCAACTGCAGCTGTCTGGACTGACCAGTCAGACTGGTGCCATTTGGGGATAATTGGTTGCAAGCCTGCAAGGACTTGATGGGAATTACAGCTGCAAAGTGTTGCAGTCAGTGGTGTCCATTGGGTCAATGTTTTACGCTCTCAAGAGTTACAATGTTGTTAAACAATGGCTTACTTTACAAGAAGACTACACAGTTTAAGAATGTAGAACTCTTTCACACAGGCCACTTTACATGATATACGATTCACTATTTTGTAAAGTAAAGCATAATTTTGTAATTTCGTTTTTTGGATTTTATATCTATTTTGAATGTCATATATAATTCTTATAAATTACAAAATCATATAAGTTTTATTATGTTTCGCTTAAATACCATGGATTTTATATTATCTGTATTCTCTTACATGAGTATTGTATGAAAGGTGACACTTCCAAGAGTTTGCATATATAAAATTTTCCATATGGGAAATATTGGAATATTGGAATGAGCCCTTCTCAAAACTCTACCCTTTGAGGTGGGGTTTAGTCACGTCCAATCAATGCCAATCCAAATAGTTTAGCAACTGTTGCTATGCAGGTCAAGCTTTCCTCTACTAACGTGCCTATTGGACAAGGACGGATTGAGGAGGGACTTAGTGAAGGGCTATTCGTGGACAAAGACAATATTCTTTAGCTTTGAGTCTGAAAGGCAAAAATGTCATCAAATGGCTGTCTGCAGCTCAAGCGCTGAATGCAGTGGGTCTTGGTATCAAAATGGTGGAAAACCACTGGTTTAAACTGTTGCTGGGGAGCCACAGGACCCTCACTTATATGGAACCAGAGCCTTAAAGAGAGAAACCAGACACTGAGTTAAGAGGAATGTTTGGGAATGGTGCTCAGGTGGGATCCCTGCAGCTCTCTCTCCCCATTCATTCTAGCTGGCACAAAGGAAGCAGGTTAGTGACTCCAGGTCAGCTCAGCGCCGCTGCCATCGGCCGTGAAAAGACAAAAGGCCATTTCACTCAGCCAGGTATTCCCGGGGCTGTCCACCTCAGTGCCTGCAGGAGCAGTTCAAAGGCAAGCCGGCCGAGTATCTGGTCTCCATCTCACAGAGGACTCAGTGTTGTTGTGCAGATGTAGAATGACTTTTAGCAGGGGGAGGACGGAGGGATGTTGACAGCAGTGCTGGGACAAAAAAGTACAAATGATCCCAGTACTTTAGTCAAAGTAGTGAACATATACCTGGTCCAATAGGACTAAACTACAAGTGAAGGCTCAGACTTAAATGTAATAGAGCAGTGGTTTTCAACCTTTTTCTATACCAGCGCCCACTATTTATTCAGAATTTGAGCCACGGACAGACCACCATTTGAGGACATCAAAGCCCCATGGACCCAAGACTAAAGATTTCTTGTGCTTTTGTCCACAATTCCAGGATTCATGGATTTCAGAAACAAAACAGGCAAACAATAGATCAAGATGACCATTAATCTTCTACATTCTCTAGTCTCTAGTAGTGTAGACTTGGGCTATCAGATGGTTTATATTTTAACTCTTGAGAGTGTAAACATGAAACCAAATGGACCCAAAACTTTCCATCATTTAGCCTGGGGACCACCTCAAATCCATCAGGACCATCAGGATGATCATCAGAAAAATCAGAAAATTATTTTATTTACCTAAAAATGTAGGTATAGATTTACCCAAAAATGTCCCAAACGTAGTGAAAATACTAAGTATAACAACTCACAGCATGCATGTCACGTCACAACTCATTGAGAGGCAACCTGTAGATTGGCTATGTTCAGTCACAATGTTTGAGAATTGAGATGAAAGCTTCTAAAGTGGGTCAATCCATAACGTGTTTTGGAAGTTTGGGGTCTCTCGGGGGTCCCTTCCTAGAAGTGTAATGGAGTCACAAGCTGCAGGTGTAGAATGACTTTGACCGTGGTGCGTGTGTGTGTGTGTGTGTGTGTGTGTGTGTGTGTGTGTGTGTGTGTGTGCGCGCGTATGTGCGTGTGTGCGTGCGTGTGTGTGTGTGTGTGTGTGTGTGTGTGTGTGTAGGGGGGGTGGACATGTTGACAGTCCCGTGCGGATGGAAGCAGAGGGCTTTAGTTGTCATGTGTCTGCATTGCTTTTCCAGGTGACTGGTGGTACTGAGGTCAAAGGTCATCCAGCTGTATCACACGCAGAGGTGAAACACCAGGAAGTGGGTGTGTTAACATGTGGAGGCCATACATTACCACCAGCCAACATGTCCCAGAGTTTAAAAGGTAAAATGAACATGAAATTCAACTTTTTTTCCTTTTTTAGTGTTTTTTGGTGCTCGTGTGCATGTGTGTTTTCTATCTCCACAATTTATCCTGTTTGAACAGTCTTTCATATCATAGAGGAGCTTTAATGTAAATTGCTGGCCTTATAATGGTGTCATCAATGCACCCTGCTTTGTATAATTCCTCCTCTCCGTCAGTCTTCAGTTTCAAATTTGTATTTCCACTTTGTTTATAATGTCCACTATTGTTGATTTTCCAAGTTGACATGCAATTTACACAAGCCTGGTTTTATCTAGCATCAGTATTATAATGACTCTACTATACAATATCCTGCAGCTCAGCGCCCCCACCACCTCAGGACATTGTGGTACTGCAGCTAAACTGTCCATAAAGAGGCTTGAGCTTCAAACCATTAGAAATGAGCTTGAGGGACATAGACAATACGATATTGAGTATTTAAAAAAAATTATAGGAATCCATGTTATTTGCACTTTAACTGTTTTGATCTGTTTGTCAGTGTAAACACCTTTATACAACACTTGTATAGGATGGCTCTGGATTCTCATGTAAAAATCTGTGGAACGACCACTAAAATGGGCATTTTTTTTATAATAATAATGATGAGCTTGTATTATAAGGTTCAGTGTCCACTCTTTCTGCATGCTGATGTTCCTGTACCTGTGATTCACTGGATGACCGTTTGAGGCTTGAGGCATGTTTGGTACTGTATTATAGACTCCTACAAAAGAATATTTCTGTCCGTCTTTCCACAGATTTTTCTCTGTGTACTTCTCTGTGTATGTTCAAAATACACAGAGAAGTACAGAGGACAAGTGCACACACTTGCACGCACACACACACACACACACACACACACACACACACACACACACACACACACACACACACACACACACACACACACACACACTTAAATTCCACTATATACGTACAGTATACTTGCAGGGACATTCGATCCTCAAAAGAATAGTAATACAAGAAAACACAGACACACACACACACACATGCATGCCCCCACACATGTGCGTGCGCACAGACACACACACACACAGGACACGTGCCTGCAGGGTTATGTGTGGCCAGGTTTCACTTTCCTGCTCTTAAAAGCATTACAGGAGGTAGAGCTGCACAGCTGCAAATCAGCTCTGGGGCGAGTGAGTTGGCAGGACGGACGGGCACACACACACACACACACACACACACACACACACACACACACACACACACACACACACACACACACACACACACACACACACACACACACACACACACACACACACACACACACACACACACACACACACAGAAAGACAGTCAGTCAGACAGGGGGGTGTGGGGTGGCTAACGTGCGTTGGGCAGGGCTTTTATCTCTAACAGACTGTCCCAATGTCACTGTCAAAACCCCAACACCCCTCCCACAACCCCCCTCCCATCCACACCTGCCAATTTCCTCCCCCACACCCTCCTCCCCCTCCTCATCCACTACTTCTTCTTCTTCTTCCCCTCCCAGAGGGGGATCAGCTGACAGCTACATCCTGTTGGAGGTCTGGATGCTTCCTGCCTGGCCCCTGGCTCTGTCCCTGACCAGACCGGACCAGACGACCGGACCGGATGGACGCACCGACGTCTGCTGGTCTGCCTCTGGGCCGGATCTAGAGGGGGAGCAGGAGTGGGCAGAGCCCACCCAAATGTGCATCCTGTATGCCCACCCAATGAAAGGTACAACATAATATCAGTGGTTTTCAACCAGTGGTCTGGGGACACACCAGTGGTCCTTGAGAGGGTTCTAGGTAGTCCCCAGCTAAATGGTGGAAAGTTGGTTAACCAGATGTAACTCTTTGAGAGTGTAAAAAATGAAACCAAATGGACCCGCAAGGGTCCCACTCTCAAAGGGTAAAATATTCATCATGTGAATTAGTCCCCAGTCGACACAACTAGAGAATGTAGAAGTCAAGATTAATGGCCAATTTGATCTGTATGTTTGACTGTTTTGTTTCCCAAATCCAGCCTGGAATTGTGGACAAAAGCAAAAGAAATCTTTACTTTTGGGGTCTGTGGGGCTAAAATGTCATGAAATGGTGGTCCGTGGCTCAAATTCTGAATAAATAGTGGGCCCTGGTGTCAAAAAGGTTGAAAACCACTGCTTCATATGAAGCAGTGGGGGTGGGACGGAGGGCAGGGGACGCCTGCATCACATACCAACCTGGGAGGGAACTATAGACATTACATCCAACATCCAATTCACCTCCCAAGTTCACCTCCCAAGCTCTGGCATTCCAACAGGATCCAGGCAGGAGGCACCGTGCATGAGGGGGTCCCCGGCAATCATTTAAAATGGTTCTACTAAGAACCATTAAACCGCATTACAGAAATGTATTTCCTCTAAAGCAGCAGATATACAATCTACAAAATGCCAAGTCAAAGTAGACCGTTAAAGCACAAATAACATGGATTCCTAACATTTGTTTTTAATACATAATATCATATTGTCCACGTCCTTTGAGCTCGTTTCTAAAGGTTTGAGCCTCAATCCCCACTGATATAACCAGTCCTTCTCATTTCTTTATGGACAGTTTAGCTGCAGTACCACCACGTCCTGAGCGGGTGGGGGCGCTGATATGCAGGATATTGTATAGTAGAGTCATTATAATACTGATGCTAGATAAAACTAGTATTGCTTAAATTTCATGTCAACCTGGAAAACCAACAATGGTGGACATTATAAACAAAGTGGAAATGCAAATTTGGACCAGAAGGAGAGGAGGAATTATACAAAGCAGGGAGCACTGATGACATAATGAGGCCAAAATCAAACAAGCTGTTCCTGAGAGCAATTTTCATTAAAGCTCCTCTATGATATGAAATACTGATTGTTCAAACTATATGGTAGATAATTTGTGGTGATAGAAAACCCCAAAATAGAGCACAAAAAAAAAGAAGAAGTTGAATTTCATGCTATGTCCCCTTTATCAATGTACACTGTAGCTGTTCTCAATAACATATTTTTACCAAAAAATACAAGGCAACGTGAGCTTGGTGATCACGTGTTTGAAGTTGGCCAACACTGACACTATACCAGCCTATAGAGCTATTTTGAAAATAGGAGTGCCATGTTGAATGTGGGTAAAAGGAAAGGCTGGCGTTGTTTCAATTCTTATCGACAACAAGGCCCTGAAACATGCAAGTTCACCCGACCTGTCCTGCCAGAACAAATACAGCTCATATCAGGACGTCATACAACTCTATTGTTGGTCATAACTCTGTTAAAACAAGTTCTCGGAGCCATACTGTGTTGTTTTGGTCAACACTCAACGTCATTCATAATTACAATGAACATTTTTTGTCCAATGACTTTATGAAGGTTTCACATTGTAGGTGTTCTGGGAAACAGTGCCCAGATTCATTGCAATCATCATGAATGACGTTGACCAAAACAACAGTGCAGCACAGAGACCTGTATTAAGAGGGTTCTGGACAACAATGATGCTCTGTGATTACTGGTTTGTTCTGGCAAGATGAGAGAGGAAGTGAAACACATCGTTATGATCTTCTAAAACGTCCGTAGACTACCGGTATGTTGTTGACAATAGGTGAAAATGGTAAGTAAAAAATGTAGGCAAAAATGTAAGTACACCTTTTTCTTTGAAGCTAAAGGAAAACACAATCTTGTTCCACATCAATCTTATGATGTCACCCTTGTTCCAGAAATGGATTCCCCATTCCTTTTTCCCCATAGACTTTTCGAAAATGATCTATGTAAAGACGATTACACCACAGACAAAGCAACCTCGGGTCTCAACAAATCATGACAACACGCACAACGTTTTGGGACAATTAAATCATTTTTTAAGTAGAAAAGATGTTGACTTCGTCCGCGACGTAATCGTCTTTATATAGATCATTTTCGAAAAGTCTGAGGAAAATGAATGGGGAATCCAACAATGGCGGCGTCTAAGGGTGGCGAGACTGCACAGCTCCATGCGGACCCCCCCCAAGGGTGACATCATGATTGTGTCCTTTTTTGTGAGTTTATAGGATACAAGATGCATTCTAGTTGCATCACTAAACCATGTTAAGCCCTGTATAATTTGTCACGTGACAAACAGCCTACTTCACACTGGTACCTGGTATTTTCAAAGAGTTTTTTGTTGTTGTACTGTTATGACATGGCCAATGACTTCATGAAATATGACTGCAAATGTTTTTCTTTGCGTCTCTGGCACGTGACTGTGCGACTTCCTCATATATAGTGTAGCTCTAAAAGCCCAGATGTCAATGAAGGGGAGGTGGGGGGGACTTTAACCTGGGACCTTCAAAGCAGAAGTGAGAGGAGAGAGAGAGAGAGAGAGAGAGAGAGAGAGAGAGAGAGAGAGATTATTCAACCTGGCCGTATGTCTCAACTAGGCGTGGTTGCAATCAACTGGCAAGCAGCTCAACGGTATCATTCCAAAGTAGAACGCGGTGTGGTAATGTGTGGGTCGTAATGACACAACAGTTGTGTGGGGTGTAGCCGAGGGAAAATGGGACCTATTATTGTACTGTACTGTATATGTGAGGTAGGTGCATAAATATATATGATCACTGTGGCAGATTTTGCTCTTTTAAGAGCGGTGTTTTTCTGCTCAGTGCAGAAGGTGGGTGACGGAGGTTTGGAGACACAGCTTCCACTGTCTGGGGAATCGGTGGGAACCATGGGAGAGTCTCATGGAGGCGTTGTGTTGCGGTTTCGACCCGAGAGAATCTGTTTCTGATTAACTCGCCTGATCCCCGGGGGGAGGAGGAGCGTTTTTAATAGGCCTGCTTTATAGGGGGGTCCCCTGCCAAGAGCCAGGAACCGGGAGCTGCTAGTCTTTAACTGCCAAGGGGGGCCTCGTTTCTCTGATGTCTTCAGCATGGGAGATTATCTTAACCGTCTCTTTCCTTCAGCATCCCTAAACCCCACCACCATGGTCACTTGGCTCTGAGTATCCTCCTGTTCGAGAGACTGCCGAACCGCTGCTAGAATCAGAAAAAAAAAACTTCTCTGGCTTCCATTAGAACAGAGGAGGCGGAATTGGACGCAAAAAATGGGTTCGGAACTCGAGTTCAGTTCTACTGACAAGCTCCTCCTGTGAGCTACACAAACACACACACTGGTAGTCTGGTAGCTGTTTTCAATCTCTCTCTCTTTTTGTCTATGAGTGTGTGTGTCTCTCTCCTTTTCCTGTGTCAATAAGGTGTGTTTATGTGAGTTGTACAGCAGTGAGGTACAGAACATCCTCATCTCGCCCACCCCCCAATTCCAGGAATGTGACAATCCCTTAGTGTGTGTGTGTGTGTGTGTGGGCAGGGAGATCCTATATACAGCGACTGCTTCGACAAAGGAAATCCCATAGTCCGTAAGACAACAGCCAACACCTATTGACACCATCCGTGGCTGCATGGCCACAAACGTGACTGCCGCCCCTGGCACAACTACAGGCCGGTGCTACAGGGGCGTGTACGAGTGAGTGTGTGTGTGTGCGTCATGTGCTGACTGTAGCACATCTTACAAGTGTGAATAATAGCTTGGGCTATAATTTTTCACTTTGTGCGAAACCAGCACAAGTAAAGAATCGGGCTTACAGAAGAATTCCACATCAAAACAAATTTGGCATCCATCTATACTTGAAAAAGCCCGGAGGGGCGAAACGTTGTTGGGTTAAATAAAGACGGGGGGCAGACAAATGTCGTGTGCGGACTTTTCTTTGGTTGCATCCATCTACAGTACCTTGATTCCTGTGACAAGATACATAATGGCCTGGATTTTTTGGCATAGATGCCCCTTTTTCTACCCCCCACCCCCACAATGCAGTTTGTATTGCTGCAGGTCATCTTTAGGCTATACACAATTCACATCAAAGCACACACTAGGCTACAAGATAATTGGTCCACTACATGATTTAAAAAAAAACTGGCACCCGTACGACAGGAGTTTCAACCTGAGTGATTGGAATGGAGAGTGGCAGAAGGGAGGGGAGGAGAGGAGGAGGAATAGATTACCTCTGGGATTACGTGTAAAGGCTGCCCCAGAGTGACCTAAAACTCATGCGCGAATAGTATCAGTATACTATTGAAATATGATGTGGCCGCATAAGAATAAAAACAACCTGCACCAATGTAAACTGAAGGGAGGGGGACCTCAAGGGGGAAATGTAGAAAAGGGGGCATCTGTGACAAACATCAAATGCAATATGGTGTCACAGCGATCAAGTAGATCAGGGGTTTTCAACAGGTGGTCCGGGGACCACCTGTGGTCCCTGAGAGGGTTCCTGGTGGTCCCCAGCTAAGTTGGTTAACCAGATGTAACTCATGAGAACGTAAAAATGAAACCAAATGGACCCTTGCGGGTCCATTTGGTTTCATTTTTACACTCTCAAGAGTTAAAATATTCATCATCTGAATGTGGGGCTAAAATATCCTCAAATGGTGGTCCGTGGCTCAAATCCTGAATAAATGGTGGTCCCTGGGATGAAAAAGGTTGAAAACCCCTGAAGTAGATGGATCCCAAATGTGTTTTGGTGTGAAATTCTCCTTTAAGCTCCTCTCCACCCTGTACCATTTCACCCGCCTTCACAAGCAGCAGAACGTTGACTTCTTGGCCGACACACAACGGAGGCCAATGACGGGCGAAGAGGCGAGGATGAAAGACGGTACACATGGAGGAAGGAAAGGCCCAGCCGGCCGGCCCAGTGGTCAGTGAGGGGACAGAGGAAGTGTTGCTGGAGTGCTGCAGGTGCAAATACACATGCCTCTCTCTCTCTGTCTCTGTGTCTCTGTGCATGACAACCCCAAGGAATCTAGAGTAGACGGATCCGTTTCAGTATACAGGGGTGTTTATGCCATGCATTAAGCAGACTAGGCAGTTGCCTGGGGCGCCGTGAGGGGAAGGGGGGCACCGGGGCGACCAGCAGACATGCTTTAGGCGCCTCACATGGATAAATACATTATATTTGTCATCTATAACAATAAATTGAGCATTTAAAATACATAATATGTTCTTTCTGTCATAGGTATGACGTCACACAAGATTTTCCCTGGGGCCCCCCTGGCCAAATGGACCCTTTGGGGTGGAATTCTCCTTTAAGGGCCCTATCCTGGGCGTGCCATAACCTTTATCCCTTAATGGATTTTAGGGGATCTATTTTGTTAAAATAGCTGATCTAAAAGTGCTGATGTAGATCGTCTATTTAAACAATTGTTAGCTGTTTTAAAAATAGTAAAAAAAAAAATGCAAATATAAATGCATTTGGCCATACAGTAAGTGGTCTTAAAATTGAGACACCCATGGACCCCCCATTTTAAAAGACTGGGCCGTGTTTTGAAACAGATTATACCCGCATGGTGAGCTCGTAGATCAGCTATTTCGCATTTTGACAGTGCATGAACAAACGCTGAGGAGGAGGAGGACCACCTGGAACTCCCTCCATGACCCCGACTCTGAGAAGCAGCGCTGGCCAGCCAGTCCAGGCCACATGTGGTCAATTTGTTTTGTTCCGTCTCGTGGATTTGCAGTCCTCTAGCGAGCAAATAAATCCAAAGAGTCTCGACTGCACCTGAATTCCAAAACTAACACGAAACATCAAACGTCCACATCAAACGCTCCTCACCTCAAAAAACACCCCCGGATGGACGGTTGGCCGGATGTAGCACAGCCCTACTAGGGTGGGCTGGAAGAATGGCAGGGTGGGCAACTCCAAAGTTTTTTTTTTATATGAAGCAGGGATTTTCCACCTTTTTGACACCAGGGACCACTATTTAGTCAGCATTTAATGACATTTTAGCACCACAGACCAAAAGATTTCTTTTTGCTTATGTCCACAATACTAGGCTGAATTTGGGACTTCAGGCTAATTCAGATGATGAATATTTTAACTCTTGAGAGCGTAAAAGTGAAACCAAATGGACCCTAAACTACCGGTAAATATAGCGACAAATGTGCCAAGTTGGCAACACTGGAAGCAGAACAGCTCCATGAGTGTGAGAATAAATCCTAGTCACTGCAAAGCAGCAGCTCTTTCAGTTCACAACTTGACATCAGTGATGGTGACTGGGGGGAAAAACTACAGTGTCAACACTGACTGTCTAACACAACCAGCAGGGCTGTATGTGTGGGCCAAGCTGTCATGGATCCAACTGAGTCCAACTAAGATTCTATAAATTGTGCCGTGTTCTGTGACCCTAAACCCGTTGTGATCTGAACTCATTGCTTTTCTGATAATAATTTCCCAATATTCCCAATATTGGGAAAGCAGACGACATTGTTGTCATTCGTGTGGCTAAGGCGCTAGCCTGGTTGCTAACCAAACAAACACAGCCGACGAGTGTCACTAACATGTGAACAAAAGCAGTAAAATATGTGTGATGATGATGTCTATAAAACCTGACGCTTTAAAGAGGCATGGGAGGAGCGGACACTGTTGAGTGACAGGGCTGTCGGCCAATCAGCTGCTGTATTTGGATTATTCAACTAATACTAATGACACTGGAGGGATGGAGACCAGTCCTTGAATCGCAGGGGGAAAAATAAGGTAATGGTTTCAAGGACCCCCAGAATCACCTATAATATGGTGAAAACATGTAGTTCTAACACCTCCCCAAAAGCAAAACATCTGAGTTCAAAACATTTGCCGTGACGGATTATTATATATAAGATTATATATAAGATTTGCAACACATTTCCGTAATTTTCAAAATAAATAAATAAAAAATAGCATATTTACAAGTGCTATGAGCTTATAGTTCAGCTATTTTTCAATAGCTAAACTAAAGCTAATGCTTAAACATTGGCATTGTCACATGGAAATCTTTCTAAAGCTTTCTCTGTTGGAGTCAAAATATAGGTCCTGTTATAATGCAATGACATTACGGCTGCAAACCCAAACCTCAAAACGGACATACTGTCGGACTTATGTTTAAACATCATGCCATAAATATATACTCTCTGTATACATAGGTTCAACTAAAAAAAAGGTCATAACTGGGCTAAAGTGTTGAAACGGCAGGAAACCATGTGGTAATTACAGGGTAGGCTTGGTAATTCTGGCGATTTTTAGACATATACATTATTTGCACTCTCCCATTCCCAGCCACCTTTGTTAGTTCCTCAAGGTTCATGCATTTTAAATGGCTGTGATATCATGAGTGGTTCCGTCATCACACACTTACTGATGACAGAACAGATGGATCACACTGACAGGGGTAAGTAAGCTAGCATTGCGTAAACATATGCATGTTAGAATGGGCGGATGGGTCTAGTCAGACTGGTACTGATGCTGCTATACTTCTTGGACTGTGGTGGCAAAGAAATAGGGGGTTGTGGAGTCAAAACTAAAGTATTTATCCATACAAACGTAAATTAGTTAAAGGAGAATTCCACACCAAAACAAATTTGGCATCCATCTACCTTGATCACTGTGACATCTTATATATTGCACTTGCTTTTTGTCAAAGATGGCCCCTTTTCTACATTTAACCCTTGAGGTCCCCGTCCCTTTAAACAGCTTGCATTGCTGCAGGTTGTGGGTAGGCTATTTTTGTAGCTCCAAACTTATATTATTTTTCCACATCACATTTTAATAGTATACTGATACTCATGCATGCCTTTACATGTAATCCCAGAAGTAATCTATTCCTCCCCTCCCTTCTGCCACTCTCTTCTTCAATCATGTAGTGGCCCAATTATCTTGTAGTGTGTGGTTTGATGTGATGTGTGGAAAAAAAAGGTTTGGAGCTACTAAAATACCTACATTAGAATAAAGACAACCTGCGGCAATGCAAACTGCATTGCAGGGAAGAGGACCTCAGGGTGAAATGTATTATGTAACATGTCACAGGAATCAAGGTAGTTGGATGCCCAATGTGTTCTGGTGTGGAATTCTCCTATAAGTGCAGCTGCTCAAACAATGTTCTTTATGGTATGTACAAAATTCAAGTAAATGCACTTAGTTACTGTCCCCCATGGTACAGTATATGATCAAAACGCCAGACAAAAGCAGCGTATGTCACTTCCTGTGAGTCACATGACGGACGACTCTCATCCTTATGGGTAACAAAACTAATGAAATACAGAGGAAACAGCTCACAGATCCATTGTCTACACACACACACACACACACACACACACACACACACACACACACACACACACACACACACACACACACACACACACACACACACACACACACACACACACACACACACACACACACACACACACGTCCCATTGTTGTCTGCCCAAGCATCCACACTCATGCACGTGCACACATACACATACACACACTGAGCAGTTTCCTTTCCCCAGACAGATCTGAGTGTGTTGTAACTTGTAAACATGTTCTGGAGTCCATTAAAGACAAACGGCCGCAGCAGAACTTAAAGGAACAGCCAAAGAGGAGAAGGAGGAGACGTTTATAACAGTGAAGAAACTTCCTGTCCAGCAGCGACAGAAGTGCTGCTATAAATAGATCCGCCATGCAGCCATCTCCAGATGTGCTTTTCATTACCAGGTGAAGGAGAGACACACAGAGAGACACAGAGAGGAAAGGGAGAGAGATTTGGATTGGATTACCCACACCGGTTGTTTGAGAAGAGTTCTCACACTCTTCTGTTTAATTCCAGGGTATACTGTATGTAAAATATTTATAAAACTCCTGGGCTCCTGGACCTCCAGTTTGAGAATCATTGTTTTTGCACAGAATTCTACTTTAACCAGGAGCACTGCTTCACCCAACTATAGACCAAAGCCCTAGACCAGTGGTTTTCAACCTTTGTGGTATCAGGGCCCATTATTTATTCAGCATTCGAGCCACGGACCACCATTTGATGATATTTTCACCCCACAGAGTCAAAAGAAACAAAACAGACAAACATACAGATCAAAATGACCATTAATCTTCCACATTCTCTAGTTGTGTAGACTTGGGCAAATTCACATGATGAATATTTTAACTCTTGAGAGTGTAAACATGAAACCAAATGCACCCGCAAGGGTCCCCATCATTTAGCTGGGGGCCACCTGTAAACCTCTCAAGGACCACTGGTGGTCCCCAGATCACTGGTTGAAAACCACTGCTCTTGGCCAAAGCCCTAGACTACTAGACTATAGACAAAGTCGTGATATTGAGGGGGGGGCAGGATACAGCATGGTCACATGGTTCATGCACACATGTGAGCCCATATAGACAATGCATTCCTTAACTTCCGGGTCGTCCCCATTCGTTGTCCCCCATGCAATAGAAGTCTATGTACATTGGACTGGCCTCATGAAGGGAACAGAGTTTTGCGTAACTGTGTCTATACTCTATGGCTCTGCTCTAGGCCTTGTGCCGGATGTCAACGATATGTGTCTAATGTTTCACGTTGTAAACATATTAATTCATCCATTCTCGCCGGCCCGAGGGAGTGGTAACCAGAGTTTTATTTTAGACTCAAGAGTTACATTATTGTTATACATTGAATTATGTAATTTTTACCATTAGAGAACCTAGAAGAATTGTTATTGTAGTCAATGTAGTCAACATTTGCCTGTTATCCACCCTAAATAGAGCATGGAATTGTGACAAAATACTTTCGTTTTTTGGGGGGGAACGAGAGGCTGAATTGCCATTAAATGGTTGTTCCGTGGCCTCAAATGCTGAATAAATATAGCGGGCCCTGGCATCAAAACGGTTGAAAACCACTGGCTTTTTACACCCCAGCAAGGCATGCACGGACATATTTGGCCCGGCCGAATTGGGTTCCAAGAAGCACAGTCTGTAACACACACAGTTACATTGTGTATAAAGGTTAGGGTTAGGCCCAATGTTTGTCGGGTTGTCACCGATAGGTGACCTGCACTAGCACCATCTGTTGTGTTTATTGTTTTGGAAGCGATGCCTGTGTTTCTGCTGCGGAGCCAAGTTGCTGCTGTGACTCCCCGCCAAGTAACAATACCACTTCATTATCTGCAGAGACAGGCATGTCTGAAGCGCTTAGTTTAAAGGCCATCTTCACTGATGTTCCCATGTGGGGTAAATCCTATCATTCTATTACAAGGTCGTGTGGCAATCGACAGACACAACACTTCTCACTGGGTATTATGCGTAGCGTATAAGAATGACGCACTTTAACAAGTCTGATTACGGTTATATATCAGCGTTGGTTGATATGGAAGGTGGGTTTGTTATCAGCCGGTCGGTTTGTCTACCCCAGGGGTTTTTAAACCATTTTCATACCAGGGCCCACTATTTATTTCTACATTTTAGCTACGGATAATAATAATAATAATAATAATTAAAAAAAAACTAAGGATTTTTCAAGTTTGTTTCTACAATTCAGGAGAGATCACTAGCCAAATGTTCAAAATAACAATTCTTCTAAATTTTCTAATTGTGTAGATTCTTGAAAATGAAGTAATTCAGTAATTTAACTCTTGGGAGTGTAAAATGAAACCAAATCAGGTCCATTTGGTTTCATTTTACGATCTCAAGAGTTGCATATCTTTAATGGTCCATTTGGCTACCAACTGTCCATTAGCTGGGAACTACCACCTGAAGATTCGAGGTGGTCCCCGGACCACTGGTTGAAAACCACTGGTCTACCCATCCATCCATCCATCCATCCAGCTCCACACAGAAGCCCACAGTTGCAGGACTCATCCGAAACAGCTGTTTTCAAAGACATTCTACTGGGTGAGTCCACGCAGGGCTGCAAACAGATCTCATCAAAACCCGAGACCAGTTCATCTTGGTCTTTCCTCCGGAAAATCATGAAAACGGCCCAAACGAGCCCCCATCCGTGTGGGTCACGTGAGCCAACCAACCGGCGCGCATCTTCCAAGGACCTTCTTCTTGTTTAGTCAAAACAAAACGGGGGCGCGTCTCAGGGCCGCTTGTTTTCAATCAGCCACTTTGGTTGATTAAAACCATGTCCTTATTCTGTAAAGACCTCCTCCTCCTCCTCCTCCTCCTTCTCCTCGCTCAACATTCCTCCATCCTGAATGTTCGTGGCACGGCCCAGACGAACACAGTGTTCTCCTTAAAACCTCATTTAATGCTCCGAGGTATAATGGGCGGCCGTGTGCGGAAAAATAGCAGAACTACAAGTTCACGTACGCGCGTACGTCCCGTAGCTCTCGCGTGTCTTGTTTTTGTGTTGTTGGTTCTGAACTTTTGCCCACAGAGAGTGTGTAACGCAGAGCCAACCGTCTCGTTTTTATTTCCTTTTTATTATTGTTATTATTATTATTCTAGCCCCTATCCTTCTTGTTCCTCTCCACCCCCACCGCTCTCCTTCCCTCCACTCCACTGGCTGCAGTAGTAATAATAATAATTATTGGAAAACATTCATTTGCAGCAAGAGACCACATCAGGGGGGCCCTGAAGGATTGAAATGCAGTGCTGCCAACTTGCCACATTTGTCGCTATATTTAGCTTTTTTTATAGGCCCCCCTAGCACCAAAATAAGTGAAAAACTCCTGGTGGAAAATATAGTGCTGGTGAATATTTTTGCTGGTGAGTTTGGGCGAAATTGGTTGACAGGTGCCAGAGTTAAAACCCTCGTTTTTCACCATTTTTCCTCCTATGATAGAATCCTACTTCTTTCCTAGAAAGGACCAAACTGGAACCAAATGGAGATCTGTAACTCTTGACTCTTGTTTCATTTTACGCTCTCAAGAGTTAAATTATATTTAAACATCTGAATTGCCTAATTTTCAAGAATTTACATATTTAAAAAAATCTAGAAGAATTGTTATTTTGACCAATATTTTACCAGTTATCATTAGTCCGAGAGACTAAACTCAACACCAAATGGTGGTCCTCCATGGCTAAAATGCAGAATAAATAGAGGGGCCCTGGTATGAAAATGGCTGAAAACCACTGCTCCATTTTGGAAGTGACACTATAGTGCATTTTGGATTTTGGAGGTTGGCAACACTGTTGAAATGTTGGAGACTGCGAGAAGGGGGGGAAGGAGGCGGTAGGTAGAAAGTATGCTGCTTGCGGTGCAGCCACAGGCCAGCTCTACTGTGTTCTCTAGCTGGCTCAAAACGCTGGATGGAATGGAAAAGAGAGCCGGGTCGTTGCTGCTATGAGGTGACCTCAAAGCTAGAGGTCACTCAATACCTCTAAGCATGGAATGCGTCATGCAATCAGCCGTAATGGAACGGCACAGGCGGGAGGAGGAGGAGGGGGACAAAAAAGATTGTCGCACGACTCGCACATCAGCCAGTGCATTCATCAAAGGTGACACCAAGGCCATATAAATAAATGACACAGTACATAATGCACTTAACCCCCAGGCATTCATTCACAAGCCGAGATAAAAAGAAAATGTGAAAAGTTGAAATACGGAGATAAAATGTTTTCAATGCCTGCCCCCCCCCCCCCCCCCCCCCCCCCCCCCCCCCCCCCCCCCCCCCGACAGCAACGACAAGGTCTTATGTGTCTTTTATATTATCAGAAATATTTTAAGCCCCTAGGTGCCATTTTGCCAGCCTGTACAATGACTTAAGTTGTATGTTTTGTTTTAGTTTTTAAATAGATTGTTAAAAAGAAAAATACATATTTTGTATTTTTTCTCATTTCTTTTTAGGTTTTTTGGAGCTCACTTGCCTCCCAAAAAAATGAACTTTGGTGCTCTCATTTTCCTGCTGAATGTCATGTCACATTCTGCAAATCCCATACATGTCAACAGGATTTGCCAGCAGGTGTTAGGGTTTTGCCCATTTTCATTGCAGCTCAAAAGCCTTCCAAACCACACAGAAAACTCCGGACCACAGACAATCCACTGTATGTTTATGGTTTTCTGGATGTAATTCAGATGATAAAACATAAAAGAAAAGGTAAATTAAATTGAATGTCAGGAAACCTTTAAAGCAGAAAAATGCGAGAGAAAAATGAGAGAGAAGGAGACTCTGGATCATTGGCAATTTTAGAAAGGTGCCAGGGTGGCACCTTCCTAAAGTGTTTCATTTTAACACTCTCAAGAGTTACAGGTCTGTAAGTGCTGCCACCCTGCCGGGAAACCCTAAAATCGCCTATGCTCCTCCGACTAATAAACAGTCTGGGTACCACCAGCTCTTTAGATGGGGAAAGTTCCATGGGCAACTGGCTGTCAGTGAGACTCACAGCATGGCCAGGCTGGCAGGCCAGAGCCGTCTCAATCACTGAACATGTTCCGTATAAATAGCAGCAGTGCTGTGACAGCAGGGCGGAACAGTATAATCTCCTGATGATCTGGGATGCCACGGCGGCACCGACCGAACGAACGACCGACCGACCGCCCCGCGGCACTGCCAGGATGTCCAGATGGTGGAGCCGGGGATATCCTATCCTATCCTATCCATCTGCCAAACCCAGCAGAGGAGAGTTACTAGGAACGGACTGAGCGATCGGCAGGCTGGCCGGCTGGGGCGGGCGGCCGCGCCCTGCCCCGCCCCCGGGCCTGGCCAGCGGATTACTGTGGCTCACTACTGACACACTGATCTACTAGTAGCAGCACACCACAGAACACTGCTACTGTGTGTGTGTGTGGGTGTGTGTGTGTGTGTGTGTGTGTGTGTGTGTGTGTGTGTGTGTGTGTGTGTGTGTGTGTGTGGTGATGGTTGAGCCAATGAGGTACGAAAGAAAGAAAGATGTGCATACTTTACTGGTACTTTTCTATTATGTCTGTGTGTGTAATGATGTGTGTAGTTTACATGGTTCTGTTATATTGTCTGTGTGTGTGTGTGTGTGTGTGTGTGTGTGTGTGTGTGTGTGTGTGTGTGTGTGTGTGTGTGTGTGTGTGTGTGTGTGTGTGTGTGTGTGTGCCATGTGTACTGTCGGTGTACATGCACTGCATGTGTGTGTGTGTGTGCGTGTGCGTGTGTGTGTGTGTGTGTGCGTGCGCGTGTGTGGTGATGGTTGAGCCAATGAGGTACGAAAGAAAGAAAGATGTGCATACTTTACTGGTACTTTTCTATTATGTCTGTGTGTGTAATGATGTGTGTAGTTTACATGGTTCTGTTATATTGTCTGTGTGTGTGTGCGTGTGTGTGTGTGTGTGTGTGTGTGTGTGTGTGTGTGTGTGTGTGCCATGTGTACTGTCGGTGTACATGCACAGGTGGGTGCACTGCACGTGTGTGTGCGTGTGCGTGCGTGCGTGCGTGCGTGCGTGCGTGCGTGCGTGAGACTATGAATGCCTTCAAACTGCCAAAACAGCACATTGGCCAGATCGCAGTGCATATCGTGAACTCGTAGACCTGCTATTCTCGACGAATGTTGCCCTATATTTCCGTCCCAAAATGTTTCCGTCCCAGTAAGTGTGATCACATTGGTACACCAGTGGGTTAGGGTTAGGGGACAGCCCTGCGCTGTGTGTCTGCGTGCTACAGAGTGGGGGCTAAGAGGATTAGCTAAACGCCTCTGCCTATAGCGTAGCAACACAGAGCTGTGGAAATCCCACTGTCTGTCTGCAACCCCCAAACCACCCACCCTAGCCAACACTTTCCCTCCCCCCCAACTGCACTTATCCTCTATAACTAGTATTGAACATTTAAAACACATATACAGTATGTTCTTTAGGTTAAAAATTGTTCATGAATTTATCCCTTGGGGCGCCATTTTAGAGGAGATTTTCCCTGGAGCCCCCCCCTTACCAAATGGACCCGTAAGGGTCCATTTGGTAAGGGGGGCTCCAGGGAAAATGTTGCCTAGGGCTCGAAATTGCTTAGAAACGCCACTGCCACCTCACCATGGTCACCCCAGTGTTAGAATAGTTAGGGATTTTAGTTTGGTTTTATTACATTTTTATCCTATGATTTTGTAACACATTTTTCACCCAGTGCCAATTCCTAATGTAATCCTGGGCTCTACACAAAATCCGCCAACCTGGGGAGGCAAAACCCTATATTATTAGGGCAGATACCCTAATAATATTTTCTAATTCAGTTAGTGTTGATATTTTTAATTCAGTTAATACAGTTCAGTATAGTTATTGCTTTTTTTAGTTGATTTTTTAGTTTTTTATTAGTTTCATAATTTTACTTTTTTTGTTTGTTTGTTTTCTGGTAATATTAGTAATAACTGTTATTATTAACTGTTACTCAAATACACAGCTTGTACCAATGATTTGTTAAAAAACAAAATTTTCCAAAACACATACATATATATATATACATAAAGACCGCCCGGAAAGTGTTCTAAATCTTTCAAATGTCATCAGCACATAGGCTTTTTTGAGTAAAGGTAAAAATGTCCTTTTTATGATGGTGAAAACGACGATGACGAAAACAACAAAGAAACTGCGAATGTGAACGGAGATTCAGCCACTCTAGACAGGCACAGGGGCCTCAAACATGAAACATTTATCTCTTTAAGACTTAGATTCTCCAAATATATTCGTCTAGTATATACTTTGTGGTTGGCAGGGCTTTATTGAACACAGATGCTGGCCCCTTGGTCTGTTAAAGACAGACAAGCCTAAAAGACATAGATCCATCAACGCGCGGAGCATAAATACACACATGCATGCACACGTGTGCACGTGGCGGGGTGTGCGAAGCCACATGCACGCACACACAGCACTGTCAGGCGCATGCCAAAGCAGTTATTTGGCATTCGACCCTTCCAGCTGTTCCATTAAACGCAGACGCTGACGCCATCACCTTTTTTTTCAAATTCCATAAACGGGCACAACACATTGAGACTGGGAGTCTGGGGCCTGAAACACAACACAGCTGAGACTGGGATACTTCTAGGGGCGGATCTAGGCATGGGCATGGGGCATGCGCTGACTCTCCCACCAAACATGATGGCATGCAAAACAACCCACGATATTTCAAATGAAAGTGCTTATACAGTATTTAAAATTATTTGAAACACTACTACTGCTAACTAACTACAGCTGTGTCAGCACTAAGCCAACAGCATTTCATCATTGAAAACAGAAAACTCTCTGAGCCAGACCTTTAGCTTTATGCATGCTGTGTGTCTGTTGCAACTTCAACAACAACTGATGTTATTATTGATGCTTTGCCTAATAAAAGTCTGTAACTGAAAATGGTATGGGGGCGGCTTCATCGCCCGTGTCGCTTCACGCCACGGGCGATGAAGCCGCCCCCATACCATTTTCTCCTGCCCCCCAATTGGGAAGCGTTACATCCGCCCTGGATACTTTTGTGCTGTGACATGAAAGCAAGACCGAAGATACAAGTTAGAAGAAGGGAGCCACCGAAAGAAAGGGAAAGAAAGGGTGATTCTACGGCATGCATGTGTAGAGATGTCTTGTTGGAAGCACACAGAAATCTAGGCAGCAAGATTATAAAACCCTTCACTTCACTGGAACTGTAATACAGTCGAGATTAGTGGACCCCAAACGGGGTGCCGAGGTACTAGCCTGGTCCAGAACGATCGACACAGCCCACTCTCTGAGTGGACTGAGTCTCTTCGCCTGGCCACGTATTGTCAACCCATAATTTGCTTTGGTAAACAAGATGTATTCCATCTTGAAATACATCTTGGTTGTTGGAATACATCCAATTAGAGTCAGACTTGGGGGTTGGTCTAAGGACAAATCCGAACAGACGCAGCTGATTGCAACAGTTGCAGTGGCAAACAACAAACATGGCAGCTACAACTGCGGTGAATCGCGGACACATCAATCTGTTCCATCAATAGTTTCCTTAAAGAAGCGTCGGGTTGTGTAAACAGCACCATCTGACATATTTTTTACTGCTTTGGTTCACATGCTAGTCGCGTTCGTCGGCTGTGTTTGTTTGGTTAGCAAACAACTAACTATTAGCCACATGATTGACAATTAGCATTCCGTCGACATCTTTATTAGCTGACAGACATTGGTGTGGATATGTGGGGATGTCCCTCATTTTTTATAGCATGCGCATGAAATGTGTCAGAAATTGTCAAACATTGCAAGGACACTTAATGGTTCATTTCCACAGCTGCCTCGTTCCAGAACAAATAGAAGAAGATCATACCCCACACACACACACGGTCTACATCGGGACGGGTTCAAAGGTTATCGCGCTTCAACAGCGGCTCGGCTCCAATAAATATTGACATCCCTCTCTCTGGTTTAATTGCTGCTGCTCGTCACGGGCAAAAGGAGGAGGATGCATCGTCTCCCACAGGACAAAAAAGAGGCGGAGTTTTGCTCAGCAAAACCACCAGCGAAACAAAACCGCCAAATCGGCGTTTCTTGCAGATTCCTTGAACTAATTAAGCAAAACACACCCCGTCCAAATTGTCAACCCGCACAGTGTACAGAAATAAAAAAAAAAAGCTGACGACCAACGACGGCTGTTTTTTCCCAGCCCTGATTACTACAAAAAATCCTCGATTTTTTGGAGTAAATTTTCACCATAAGCACCACCACGGCATTCAGGAAAGGAGGGTGGGCAGTCGTCAACTTTCACTCTTTAGACTCTCTAGAACAGTGGCTTTCAACCTTTTTCATACCAGGGCCCACTATTTATTCAACATTTAAGCCATGGACCACCACATTTGATGACATTTTCACCCCACAGGCCCCAAAACTAAAGATTTATTTTGATTTTGTCCACAATTCCAGGCTGGATTTTGGAAACACAACAGTCAAACATACAGATCAAAATGACCATTCTCTACCTGTCTAGACTTGGGCTAATCCAGATGATCAATATTTTAACTCTTGAGAGCGTAAACATGAAAGCAAACTGACATGGTTTCATGTTTATGCTCTCGAGAGTTACATTTGGTTAACCAACTTAGCTGGGAACCACCTGGAACCATCTCAAGGACCACTGGTGGTCCCTGGACCAACGGTTGAAAACCACTGCTCTAGTAAGATATGGTTTTGCAGTTGCACCGAGAGAGAGAGAACAGCATTCAGTTATGCACGCCACATTTCAGCAACAATCTTTTTACAACATTTTCCCATACGGCTTCTTGCTTATTTATTTATTTATTTTTTAGCAAACTCGTACTGATGGCGAGCCAGGGAATGTTTACAGCAATCCCCCAAAGTGAATGTCACAGGAAGAGAGAGCTATAGAAGCCAGCATGGAGTGTAGAGTGACACAGTTACACAGGGGATGTTTATGGTTATCCTATCTATGGCTGTAAAACCATTTTCCCTTCCATCCATCCCTCTCTCTCTCTCCCTCTCTCCCTCTCTCTCTCTCTCTCACGACTTGATCCCTTTCCCACCCACTCCTCTGTCAATCCAGCAGCGATCATCATTCTCTCTCTCACACACACACACACACACACACACACGTTCTGTGCAGTAAGCACACACAGACATGCTTTTGCTTTGAAGTGTTTCCCTGGCTGAGTCTGAGGTGGCGCGATGCCAGCGTCAAGCAGCGAGTCGCTTTGTTTGACCTCATTGTACCTCGCTCTCAGTCACATTAAATGCCGATTCACACTTTGTCGCACAGATTGGGTGAGATCGCTCGCTGCTACAGAGTGAATTTGTTCAATATCAGGGGTCTTAGTTGGTCTCTCTGGCTCTTTAATAAACAGAAAATCCATTCGGGAGAGTGAGAGAGAGAGTCACACAAAGATAATTTATTGGTTCCAGTTGCAATTTATCCGCTAATTTATTTGTTTTACCACTTCCCGTTTCATTTGTTTATCCTGTATCCGGTATGTTTTTTTTCCCTCTCGCCTACCCCTGACCTGATAATAACTGCTACTGAATAAATATGAACTGTGGGAAAATAGAGCAGCGTAATACAATAAGATCATTTAAATGCGATTAATGCCAAAAGGCCAAATTTGCTGCACCAGCAGTTTTTCCACTAAATGGGTCATACAACAACACATCTGGAACAAACACGCACACGCACACGCACACACACACACTACTGTATATACCAGTATATAGCTACAGTATATACAGCAATTCCTTGTAACTGATTATTACAGTGCAAATGCATAGATGGTATCGCTTCATCGCAATATCTGACTTGTTTGAAAGTGATTTAAAAAGCAACACATTTTGTTGCAAAACCTTGCACTTAATGACCATTTAGGCCCATACAAGTCCAAAAGTAGCACGTTATTTAAATGGAAACAGTAATAAATCCATGCAATGCGGTGTGAAAGAATATTGCAAACAAGTCGACGCCACATTGATACTGATAAATGCGCTCCTAATCTCGTCTGTTGATGCTTTATGAGGGTCGGACTCTTGCTCAGACAAAATAAATCTAAATTATCTTTGCTAAACGTGACATTGATATCACTGCTATTTAGTGTGTTGGAATACTTATTACAAACACGTTTCCAAGTATGCTACTGCTCCACTGTAGTTGCTTTTTATACTGCCCTGAAATGAATGGAATCCGGCGACTTCCCTTGACTACCATGCGTAACCGTAATGTTAGTCAGAAGTGCACTAAACATGCCAGAAGACCACTGGTATGGTCTTTAAGCTAATGTGATGCTTCTTTACAGGGGCCTAACATTTAATAAGAGCCGGGGATGCCTGCTATGATGCGGATGACAGCGGGGAGGGAAGCTATATTTGGTTTTTAGAGAGGCGTGAAAGCGTGAACACTGTTAAAGTCATGCCAGTGTAGCTATTTCCCCCCCGCCAGCGTTCGAAGGTCCGTTTACAACCCCACTACTGCAGACAGCTTGAGACCATGTTGGCATGTGACCTACGGCTACCAGCTGTCCACTGTGTGAATGTGTGCGCATGTGTATGTGTGCGTGCACATACGTGTATACGTGTGTGTGTATGTGTGTGTGTGTGTGTGTGTGTGTGTGTGTGTGTGTGTGTGTGTGTGTGTGTGTGTGTGTGTGTGTGTGTGTGCGTGTGAGTTGATCCGTCTGCTCCAAGTGACAAAGCAGCAGCAGATCAGCAGACCTCATTAAGACCAAGAGGCGACAATAAGCTCATAGCACACACTTCTCTGTGTGGTCTCAGTCTCACTCCTGTCCTGTCCTGTCCTGTCCGGCCATTTTGTGATCTGCCAGGGGGGTTCAGACTTCAGAGGGAGGATCACATAACTACATTAAGTAGTAGTTTGATGACAATTTTAGCCCCACAGACCCCAAAACTAAAGATTTATTTTGTTTGTGTCTACAATTCCAGGCTGGCTTAGGGAAACAAAACAGTCAAACATGCAGATCAAAATGACCATTGATCTCCTACATTCTCTAGTTGTGTAGATGACGAATACTCTTGATGAAAACTCTTTAGAGCGTAAAAATGAAACCAAATGGGACCCACAAGGGTCCATTTGGTTTCATGTTTACGCTCTCAAAGCATTACATCTGGTTAACCAACTTTCCATCATTTAGCCTGGGGACCACTTGGAATCCTCTTAGGCACCACTGGTGGTCCCCGGACCACCTGCTGAAAACCCCTGGTCTAAGCAGTAAATGGTTAACAGGTAATATTGCCCTGAAGGTCAAAATCATTTGTTTTCCCCCTGAGCAAGTAGTGAAGATCTATCCGCTTGGTCTTGCACTTGACCCGCGGGTTCAAATGCCAATCCGTAACATTGCAGACGGTCGCCGATCGTAGCTTGGAATATGCAAAATTGTAGATGACCTTGCTCCATTTAAGCTGCCTAGCTATTTAGGGGCATTCAGTAGTGGCGCCCCGGGGGGCACTTAGGGGATAGGTTTCTTGCTTACACTTCAGATCTTCATATAGACCCTAGAACTTCTCCAAGACTACGTGTATATTTATATACACACACACATACATGCACGCGGTATAAAACTATGGAATGCACTTCCCATTGCAATCAGAACCACAGACTCATTATCTATCTTCTACGGCAGTCTGAAAACACACCTCTTCAGACTCCTTCTCAGCCCATAGCACTTGTATTACATACCAACCCATAGTACTTGCAGTATCCTTGTAGGTAGTTTAGATAGCACCTCATTAGACTTAGATAGTAGTGACTTATATAGGATGTCTAATGTATTAGCATGTTTTAGTGCTTACATTGTAAATTGTAAAGTTCTGATTAAATTGTAAACTGCTGTATCAACTACTGTATCTGCATATGATGTTTGCAATGTTTTTACTTAATGCAAGTCAGTCCAGATTAAGAGCGTCTGCTAAATGCCTGAATTGTAAAATTTTATTGTTGTTTGTGTCATGAGGTTATCCTCAGAGAATGTGAATATTAAGTGCCAATAAATTCTTATTTGAAATGATGTCATTTTTCTGCTGTATGTGCTGTTTTTAAATCGTCCAGACACTGGGTGAATGGATACAGTTCAACAGCCTTTGGCGATTCACCGATCGCAAAAACAAATACAATGTTTGTGAGAGAATGGGGGAAAAAAATGAACCAAAAAACAGACACAGAAAGCCTAATCCAAGCCCGCAGAAAGCACATTTCGTCCCCCTCGTAAAAAGCACTCCCTTGTGGAAGACAAACACGCAGCTCAGGAACCATGTTTGTGGGGATCTAGTTTTCCTCTACTTACCTCTGGAGTTGGTTGCCATGTCTGCCACCTTCTGAAAGGCATCTAGGAAAGCCACTGCAGCCAAGATAGTGGTCCTGGAGAATACAAGAAAAATAGCATTTGGATTAGGGCTGTTGAATGATTAAAACATTTTATCAAATTAATCACAGCTTCATAATTAATTTAATCATGATTAATCACCATTCGAACCATGTCCAAAATATGCCTGTTTTCCTTTGCAGGATTTGAACTAAATAATCTGGGAAAAATGATCTGTTTATTTATTAAGTTTTTATCAAAATAGACAGACAGCATTGGCGTTCGTTGGTGAAGACCTTATGTGCTATCCAGCACGAAGAGGATTAAGTAAGTAAGTATCAAAATAGTTGATCTACAAGTCCACAATGCTTGCAGATCTCTCGAGATACGGGTATACTCTACTATGGCTCTGGTTACAGGGAGACATACGGCTATACGTCTCCGTAAAACTGCACTCTACCCATTTTTCAATGAGAAAATGCTCAGTCAGTGTGCACATGAGTTAATAGACCTTTCAGTAAGCCCGCCCCCTCCCGAGTGTCCACCCAAGGCTAGGACAGTTTCCAGCCAGGCTCATTCATTCTAATGTAAAGATCATGGACACTACACATTAATTACTGGTTCATTTTAGGAACCAGACCCTCCAAATCCATTAGAAAGGCCTCCCGTACGCAGTGTAAAAAAAAAGTGTGTGTAGCATTTATTTTTTTTAAACAATATTATATCATACAGGAAAGCTATTGGTGGAGACGGTGTCTATCACATAGCAGTTTGGGGAGGGCGCTTACAGAAAGGTCTATTGCGTTAAAAATTTTAGTCAGATTAATCAAAAGAATAATTAACTCGTCGTTTTCAACAGCCTTAGTTTGGATATACAGGTACATGTGATTTGATTTAATATGGATGACTATTTTTAGAATCTTTCGATCAAGCGCATCCAATGCATTCTCGTTCATACGCAAAAACGGTCTGATATTCACCTGAGTTGAGAGTGCAGCTTGGTGGCCTTGGCACTGAAGTCCTCCCACACCGGATAGGAGCTCTAATGAGACACAGAGAAAAAGGCAGGACAAACATCAGACCAGCGGCGGATCTAGGCATGGGCATGTGGGGGGGGGGGGGGGGCAATGCCCCCCTAAATGCCCTGACTGCCCCACTAAACATGATGTCATGCAAACAACCCAAAGATATTTCAAATTAAAGTGCTTATAATTAAAATGATTTGAAACACTAAGCTACTAACTAACTACAGTTGTCAAACCAACACCATTTCATCATTGAAAACAAAGATTTTGTTATTGATGCTTACTTGCCTAATACCTAAGTCCTGTAACCAAAAATGGTATGGGTGTGGCTGGGAAGCCGCCCCCATACCATTTCACCTGCTCCCCCAATTGGGAAATGTTACATCCGCCCCTGCATCGGACAGACATCTCGGAGACGTGCAGAGGCCATGGGAGGAAGATGCTAAACAGTAAACATGTGCGTACTGAGGGCCAACGTGACACGAGTGACAGAACACCATGTTCCATTCCCTTGCTCAATATGAGCTGATAAACTCTCAATGTCAAGCTCATGTTACATTCTGTTTATTTTATTTACTTTTCCTCTCTCAATACAACATCATCCTCCCACTAAGATGCTGATAAGCCATAAGTGAAAGTGGGTATAGTTCACTACAATGTCCAAGCAAGTAATAGATACTGAGTAGTGACACACAACAGGTACAGTATATAACAAAGTATATTCCACATGGAAAGAAAATATAAGTAGGGTACATACTGTATATGCCAATATATGCATCATATATTGTATGTTGCATATTTCCAATAATCAGATACATATATGCACATATATGCAGGGGGGCAATTTCATATACTGTATGTACATACTGTATATTTTCTTTCCATGTGGTTATTAACTTGAGCACTGTACTTGTATATTTTGATGCTACTTTTCTAGGAAGGGGAAGTGCCATGATTTGACACATTGTAAGCATTGATTTATTTTATTTTTGTAGCAATGTATTGATATACAAAAAAATGTAGAAGAAGCAGGCAGCAGCTTCCTCAACTGGAGTTGAGGAGTTGCACATTGAATTAAAAAGGTTTAGTATACTGACTCACGCCACTGAAAAGAAATCCAAGTGAATATAGATGGGCATGTCAGTGAATTCAAAGCCAGCGTAAGCCAAGAGGGTGTGGATTACGTATCAAGACTCGGCTTGTGGCCTTGGGGTTTATGCAGGATGATGGATGTGTTCTTAATATGATGTTACCTGCCTTTCAAAGAAAAAAAAAGGACCAGCATGTTCCTTTTCCAAGATGTGGAGAGATATCCTGAGTGCTAATTAATTCAACCCGGAGAGAATAAGACTAGTGTACTCTTCCGGTTTAACACTATCCATCTCCTCAAGCCATGTCTATCTCTGTCGTCCCTACATTGTCCATATGTTGGAGAGAATTTACATTTACAAAAAGGCTTGTAGTTCATCTATTACCACTATTAACTTATTTTGCTCGCTCTAGCCCCTCTCAGTGGCCACTACCGTTCACTCCCACTCTGCGAAGCCTCAAGTTTACATCCGGGCTCTCCTACACAGGATGTTATTATGACCGGAGCAGACGGTCATAATAAAATGTCATCAAATGGTGGTCCGTGGCTCAAATGCTGAATAAAAGGTGGGCCCTGATATCAAACAGGTTGAAAACCACTGAGATGGTTCTCAGTGGTTTTAATGTGCTTTTAATGGAAGTAAACAGAGTTGGATATTACAAATCACATTGTCATAAGGGACAACAACATGAACAACGATGTGTGATTCATACAATGCAAACGCTCAAGTATACAAGCACGGCTGTACAGCGTGAAGTTAATCATTTACAGCTCGACAAAGCATATGGGGCTTAGGCGGCTTTAAATAAACAGCAAGGACCTTGCTGCATGTGGCGTTTCTCTCCGTTGCATTGCTTTCCAACGCCCACAGAGACCTCTCTCTACATCTATACCCTGTCCACAGCCGTGGCTTGTGGCAGCCTGCTACCTGTTAATAAGCTGTGCGTGCGTGTCATGCAGGGGCCTGTCACAGTTATTATTATATAATAACCTGCCCTGCAGTTACAATAACTTTGCACAGACGTCGTAATGGTTTCGGTGTGTCTGTACGAATCCATCTGTTGGAAGAAAAGAAAAACATTGGACCATCTATAGGCTCACAGTGTGTCGCATAGTGACGTGGCGATATGTTATTACGTTATTATGCTAAATCTGACCCGTACGATTCCTGTTGACAAGGTCTAAAAAAGCAAAAAATGTATAATATTTGTAAATATGGTCAAGAGGCAAAACCCATTAAAGGGGAATTCCACCCTTTTCCAAATTTTCCTGGGAGTGCACAAATGTGAATGTGAACCAATGGACCCTAGTGGGTCCATTTGTTTCCATTTGTACAAATAGTTCCTGAAAGAAAGAAAAAACATTAACATGGTAAAACACAACTTGATGGCATCAAGAAGTGTTTCACAATGTTAATGTTTTTTTTTTTGTGTCCATTCTGGGTTTCTAGGAAACACAGAATGGGGGAAACATTTTCATGTCCATCTCTAAAGGTATGTTAAAGACATGGTAACATTTTTAAAAAATGGGTGAATCTCCCCTTTAACAAACCAAATTAACAATTAAATTGTTAATTGCAATTGTTTGTATGACCACCCATCATCAAAAATTTAAAAAGCAAAAATCTAATTATCGTGACAGCCCTAGTCAGTCACGCAATCATGTGCCTGTGTGCGTTGCACTGAAAGAGCACACGTAACGTAATAAAAGTTAAAGTTGAAGTTGACACGTGTGTTTTTGGGGGGGAGCAGGTAGGCTGCGAGGTCTTTGAGCGATCTGGATTAGATTTCCAGCAAGGATCATGGCAGGCTGCCTGGGGGCACCATCACAGAGAAACCAGTCCAAACATAAAACACCTTCATGGGGTAGATCCCTGTTTCAGCCTATTAACAAGCTGTGCTTCTGGCCTGGAGCAAAAGGGGGGAAAAACTAAGGCCTCTTTAAAAAAGAGAATCAGAAGAAACACTTTAATATCGCCTTCCCTAGTCACTCCTGTAATCTGGAATTTAAAGGTAACAGAGGCAACTATCAAAAGAGGCAACTGCCAAAAATCAAAAGAGATATATAGCTATATTTTTTGCCTTTTCCCCCCTCTACGTTGCTTCTACTTTGATGCTGCAGCTGTTTCCCTGCAGACAGACACTTGCTTCCTCCTGCAGACGGTCCAGAACTTTGTTGTTGTCGACAAATCATGCAAACAAAACATTCGTCAGGCTCAGGTAAGGCGGTGCTAATGTGTGAAGGAGTGGGGTTGTGTGGGGTGAGGTAGCGTTTTAGCCAATCACAGCACAGCAGCAGTCTCATAATAAGCCAATAGAGTGGAGGTGAGGTGGAGTTAGATTCTGTTTTTAAACAAATCCGTTTACAAACACAGTGCTTGTACACACTAAAGTTGCCTCTATTATCTTTAAAGCGATGATCTTCAGCCCTTTGTAATGTCAAAGACACACAGTTTGATTCCATTTTGGAGCTCTCTTCTACACTATAACATCCGTGTTGATTAAACTCGTACAGACTGTACAAATGGAAACAAATGGATTTAGTACTTTTTTCGTGGTCAGCCATAAACAACATAGGACTGCGGGCCAGCGCTGGCCTGCCAAATGCATCATGGGAATTTTAGGAACAGAATGGCCAAAACAGACATGCATTGGGGCCAGTGGTTGTTTTCTTTGTCCAAGGCTTGTATTGAAAATATTGTTGTTTCTACTTTTTATTTTTTGTGGCTTTCGCCTTTATGTTTTATAGAGGAACAGACAGTAGTCTGACAGGAAACGGGGAGAAAGATGAGGGGGTGACATGCATTAAAAAAAGGCTGTCGCGTTCGGGAGTCGAACCCACGGACACTGCCACTGGATTACCAGCCAGCGTGCCTTGACCACTGAGCTAAATATTGCTGTTTCTAGCAGTACTATGGACTATACTAACCATCAAAATAAAAAGTGTTTGCCTTCAAAGATGAAACTTAGCTGACACTGAACTTAAAAAGTCCTATTATGTTCCACTGTGTTCCAAGAGTGCATGGCTGTCGCCTGTGACATCAAACATGTTGTTGCTTGCTGACATCACAACCACACACACATTTTTCACAGTAGAAATACACAGAAGGCTCGGCCCAAATAGTACTCGGCCCTGAGTATAGACATTTACACTGTCACTCACAAACTCTGTTTGCTTCATGGGATCAGTCCATTGGCAGCTCTATTATCAAGTTGTGTGTCACCATGTTAACAGTTTTCATGCCATTGAAATAGATCTACGTCTCCCGTTATCATTATGATTTACAGTAACAACTGATGCCGCTGACGTTAACGCTACTGTACGTGACGTAGTTACCGGCGCCGGTTTAATTCGATCCCCATGCTAACAGCAGCTAGCAGCGACCGCATCCACCATTGATAGACAATAACAAGAGACCCACCAAACCGCAACCGGAAGTGTGTGTCGCCAACTAACTTGTCCGTGGGGAAACATGGACCGAAATATGAAATATGAGTTTTTGATGAAAAAAACTGGCACTGGCTACCTCCAAAAATATGAAAAAGGGCTGGCACGGAGAGTGTTAATGATTTTTTTTAGGATCTTTGTCTCTCAGAAAAACTTGTCCCTCTTTTTGTCCATCTTTCCGGCTGCAACAGCCCTCCCGAGAGCTCAGTTTTCTGACCCTTCAATGTCGCAACATTTTGGCTGGTCCGAGTATTATTTGGGCCAAGCCTTCATGTATTCAACCTCACAACAACAGTACATTGAGGGTCTCATTTAGGTTCAAAATCAGTGGTGTTTCCCTTCCTAAACTCAATGGCCAGCTCCCTCCCTCCCTCCGTACAACCAGGATATTCTCTGTGTGAACTCCCCCAATGAAGACAGAGAAAGCGATTTAGGGCTATCATCGCAAACATAATGGCTACCCTGAACCCCTCCACACACACCCATGTCTACTGATCTACTCTCTGACTACAACAGGTGGTTCATTATCGTGTGGTGTGTGCGCGCGTGTGCGTGTGTGTACATTTGTGTGTGTGTGTGTGTGTGTGTGTGTGTGTGTGTGTGTGTGTGTGTGTGTGTGTGCGTGCGTGTGTGTGTGCGCCTCCCAGGGGTGCAGGACTGCTGCTAAGGAGGAGGTCTCCTACTCCCCACATGGCAGCTCCTTGGGAGACAGGGGAGACCCCCAGAGTCTCCTCTAGTCCCCCACATGGTAGGGAGGGATGCGGGGGAGGAGGCTATACAGAGGAGAAGAATGGAAGGAGGATGGATGGATGGATGGATGGGGGGAGAGCGGCTACAGCTGGGCCATGCGACTTCAATCACTGTCTTCCCCCCCGAAAATATCCATATTCTGTCTTTGACAATGAGTGGCAGTTTCTTTACAAACACAGCCATTGAGGACCAGAAGGTAAGGACAAAATGAGATGATGTAAGATATTGGTTTTCAACCAGTGGTCCAGGGACCACTGGTGGTCTTTGAGAGAGTTCCAGGAGGTCCCCAGGAAAGTTGGTTAACCAGATGTAACTTTTTCAGGGTGTAAAAAATGTTTACACTCTCAAGAGTTAAAATATTCATCATCTGAATTAGCACCACTTAATTAAGAAGTCGACACAATTAGAGAATGTTAGAAGATTAACGGGTCATTTTGATCTGTATGTTTGCCTGTTTTGTTTCTGAAATCCAGCCTGGTATTGTAGCAAGATTTCAGCTTTGTCTCATTTATCTCTCAAATAACAGCCAATGGAGAGATTCAGCTTTGCCTCATTTATGGATCCTAGTATTCATCTTAGGAGCCATAAAGAGGCATATGTGATCTTTAGGTGATCTTAAAATGAAAAATAAACGTGGGTGTCTCAAGAGACGCTGCTGAGCTTAAACCGAGAAGCTTTTTTTTTCCTGGGCTGTCCCAGGTGTTTGGGGGTGAACTGAAACCACCCGTTCTTCCACTGCATCTTATCTTTGCCACGTTTCTCCTCCTCTTCACTGCCATGTCTCCAGCACCTGTCAACCTCCAATCCATCTCTTATATAACTGCTTTCTGTCTGAGTCCTGCAGGTGTTGCATGCCTGCTATTTTTCATCCTCTCTGTCCCGGAGGTGGCAAGGAAAAGTATAACCAACATTACAAAAAGAAGACAGTTTCTGGTGTGTTGTGATCCGGGGCGGAATAACTAACTACAATTGTGGCACCACTAAACCAACACCATTTCATAACAGAAAACCCCCCGAGTCAGACCTTTAGCTTTATGCATCCTGTGTGTCTGTTGCAACTTCCACAACAACTGATGTTATTATTGATGCTTTACTTGCCTAATAAAAGTCATGTAACCGATGGTATGGATGCGGCTTCAGCGCTGAAGCCGCCCCCAAACCATTTTCACCTGCCTCCCCAATTGCGAAATGTTACATCCGGACGTCGTCGCTGCAGCCGCCCCCAAACCATTTTCGCCTGCCCCCCCAATTGGAAAATCAAATGTTACATCCGGGCCTGATTCTGACAATATGCCGTGTTGCAAGCTTGGCTACTTTTAACTAATTGTGTTGACATTATGTTGATTTAAAGGTAATAGTGGCAACCTTAGTGTGTACAAACGATTTGTTTAAAAAACAAATCCACCAACAAAACTCCATCGCACCTCCACTCTATTGGCTGACTATGAATCTGCTGTGCTGTGAGGGGTGAGGCAGCATTTTAGCTAATGTCTGTCTGCAGGGAAACAGCTGCAGCATCAAAGTAGAAGCAACATAGAGGGAAAAAGGGAAAAAATATATCTATATGTCTATTTTGATTTTTGGCTAAAAGATTTTGGTTAAAAAGTTGCCTATATTACCTTTAAGGGTGTGGATCGAGAGATAAACACAGGCAAACAAAATGTACATAAATGAACTGAACCCGTCTTTGAGATTAAATTGCAAATGCTCAGGGGAGGTCATTGTCATCCTCTGGGGAACCCAAATGGCACCTCTGCTCTGACCTCTTATTACTAAGCACGCATCACTGTCAAGGGAAACCTCCAATGTCCAAAAACCTATATTTTAAAACATGTTCCCCATAGACCACAGGTTTTCAACCTTTTAATGCCAAGTACCATGCATGCACCACAGAAATATATGTTGGCTCTCCAAGCACCATCATAAAGTGATGTTGGAATACAGGTGCGTAGACCTGCCCCATCCTATTCGGCTATTTAACACAGGAGGAAATGTCATTTGGGATTTTGCTGCTGCTCTGATGAATCCTTGTCTAATCAGTGGTGATTACATTTTTGTGACGATCTGACCTGTCCTCAAATCTTCTGTAAACGCCTATATAGTTGTGCCATCATTCTCATGTCTTCGTGACCTTCACTAAGTCCTCCTCAATCCACTGACAATCCAGTCTCGTCCAATAGGCATGTTAGAAGAGGAAAGCTTGATCTGCATAGCAACAGTTGCTAAACTATTTGGACTGGCATCGGACAGTAACTAAACTCCGCGCCAAAGGGTGAGGTTTTGAGAAGGGCTCATTGACCTTTCCCTAAGTGTCCAACCATGGTTTGGACACTTACCAGCCAGGCTTGTGTATTCCAATGTAAATATCACATTACATTTTCAATACCGGTTCATTTGTGGAACCAGACCTTCAAATCATCCAAGTTGCCCAAATCTACACAATTAGAGTATATATGTAGAAGAATCGGCTTTATTTTGATCTGTATGTTTGCCTGTTTTGTTTCCCAAATCCAGCCTGGAAATGTGGACAAAAGCAAAATAAATCTTTAGTTTTGGGGTCTGTGGGCGTGAGAATGTCCTCAAATGGTGTTCCATGGCTCAGATGCTGAATAAATAGTGGACGCTGGTATCAAAAAGGTTGAAGACCACTGTATTAGTACCATGTTTGGGAAACCACTGCCATATAGAATAGACCACCTGTAGTTATGTCATGGCACCAAGAAACATTACATTACACGTCTGTTCAATACGTATCTATGTGGCCCAGCCTCAGCCCTAGGCCATAAAAACAGGCCTGCAATGGCCCAGCGAGGCAGCAGGAATGAGGTCACAGGAACGATGGTGGACATCACATCAGCAGCACACTGCTGACTAAGCGCTTCTGCCTCCATTCATCTCCGGCTGCTTATCAATACACAGTCTGACTCTTTCTAGAGCTCCTGTCTGTCTGTCTGTCTGTCTGTCTGTCTGTCTGTCTGTCTGTCTGCCTGCCTGCTGACGAGCGCTATGATAACAACGCAAATCGAAGAAATTTTAAACCAGCGGCCGGCGGAACTGCTGACGGAGACACTCGAGATTTGATTTCACAGAGCATCTTCTGACAGACGGATGGACGGACGAAGGGGCTCAGCGATGGTGCCGTGCCTTGCTATATGCCTCCCCACGTCCCCACTACACCACCCAACTGTACCCCACCACTGTACCCTACCACACCCTAGGACAGTGCTTCTCAAAGTGAGGTCATTGAGGAGAGGGGGGTGGTCCCCAGATACCATATCGCTTTTTTTCTCTGTAACTCAGTGTACAGTGAATTAATTATAGGATGTTGTAATGAGGGGTTTTCGCCCTTTTTTATACCAGGTCCCACTGTTTATTCAGCATTTGAGCCGCGGACCACCATTTGAAGACATTTTAGCCCCACAGACCCCCAAAACTAAATACTTCTTTTGCTTTTGTCCACAATATGAATTTGGGACACAAAGACACAGACTTGGGCTAATTTAGAGGATGAATATTTTAACTCTTGAGTTAAATGAGTTATTACATCTGGTTAACATCTGGAGTTACATCTGGTTAACCAACGTTTCATCTGGTTAACCAACTTAGCTGGGGGACCACCTGGAACCCTCTCAACGACGACTGGTGGTCCCCGGACCACTGTTTCAAAATCACTGCGCCATATACCAAACTGAGGTCCTTCAAAATAAAATAAATACAAGAGTTTGAGAACCATTGCTTTAACAACTGCTTTTTACGCCGACAGTGGAGTTATGGCAGGTTGCCCAGACCAATATGGCTGTTGTATAAATCCAGTACTCACGCCTGCACTCAACAGATCAATAAGATATTTTGCTGGAGTTGAAAGTGGCACCTGATGGCTGGCCTTATAGTCCGTCATTAACTCTTTATCATGGGACAAGTATCCTTGACAATGACAGGAGGAGTTGTGTGTGTGTGTGTGGGTGTGTGTGTGTGTGTGTGTGTGTGGGCGTCTAGATATGTTCACACCTTCCATCTGTTCCCCCCGCGAAGAACAACAGACCACCCCAAGGCTCAACTTTCTGTATACCCCCTCCCCCAACACAGTGCACGCACGCATCCACACACCCACACGCACACTCTTAAAGACCTTGTTCAAGAGATGCCTTTCCACTCTTCTGAGGAGACCAATGTCAAATGGATTTCAAAAACAAATTTATAGAAATACCTTGAACAATCTAAAACAGTGGTTTTCAACCTTTGTTCATACCAGGGCCCAATATTAATTCGGAGTTTGAGCCACGGACCCCCATTTGATGACATTTTTGCCCCACAGCTTTATTTTGCTTTTGTCCACAATTCCAAGCTGAATTTTCAGAGAAAACAAAATAGTCAAACATACAGATCAAAATGACCATTATTCTTCTACATTCTCTAGTTGTGTAGACTTGGGCTAATTAAGATGATGAATATTTTAACTCTTGTGAGTGTAAACATGAAACCAAATGGACCCGCAAGGGTCCGTTTGGTTTCATTTTTACACTCTCAAAGAGTTACATCTGGTGAACCAACTTTCCATAATTTAGCCTGGGGGACCACCTGGAGTCCTCTCAGGGACCACTGGTGGTCCCTGGACCACCTGTTGAAAACCCCTGATCTAAAACAACAACAAAGGAATGCTGTTTTACTACATGTCTACAGTGTATCCAGTCAATGCAAAAATGCGCCTGCCTGTCAATTAAACTGTCACTACACCTTGATCCCATGCTCCAATCATAATAACCGTCATCACTGCCCGAATTAGCATCTCATGTCTCCATCCTGGCTGTTAACAACAAATGTTTTGCCTTGTAGCCTGGTCCTGGTTAAGATTTAAAATGGACATTTCACCCTTTTTCTGCCATTTGGAAGATTTAGTATACACACTCCTGGTGGTCTCTATGCATGTAACTGCTTTTAGATGTTGACCCCTGCAGTGTCTCTGTCGACACCACTTCCTGGACTACAATTCCCCCAACTCTTTGGTGCACCGCACCTCCTAGTGCATATAGGAGCAAGAGGCTGTCTTGCTGAGACAACATGTAGTCCAGGAAGTAGTGTTGATGACATCAGAGACACTGGGCTCAATGCTAAAGATCTAAAATATCTAAAACCACATAATATGTGGTTTTAGATATTTTAGATCTTTAGCATTTCTGTGTACAATATTATTGTACACAGAAATACCCCCAGGAACGTGTTCTCTATATAGCTTGTAAATGTCAATCTTTTATTATTGTTATTAATAGTATTATTAATATTACTTTCAAAAAACAGTGACATGTCCCTTTAAGTATCACCCATGGTGTTACATTTGCCTCATCATGGCATCCCTAATAAAACAAAACACAAACCTATACAAGCTCATGACTATTATGAGCTTGTATGGCTATCTATGTTTTCTATTTGTGAAGTAGTCTCTATCTGTTTAAAGGGCTTAGAGAGTCATACTGAGGTTAAGAACTGTAGCCTAAACCCTATTAGACAACATGTGTATTATGAAAGAGCTTCAAATCCATTAAGTGTTTACATTAACGTCATTGTTTTTTGCCAATGTTGCCCCCAAGGCCCAAGCAAGCCTTTTTGCTTTAAGAGGAAATAATCATCATGACAGCATTATAGCTTCATCATATTTCAATTAAAGGGGAACACCACCCTCTTTCGAAAATGTCCTGAGAGTGTACAAATGGAACCAAATGGACCCGCTAGGGTCCATTTGGTTCCATTTGTACGCTATCAGAAAAATAGATCCTAAAAGACAAAATATTTAACATGGAGAAACACGACTTGGTGACGTCATGAAGTTGTCTTTCACCATGTTAATGACTTTTTTTCAGACCTCCATTTCTAGGAAACACTTCCTAGAAGTTAGAACTTTCTAATAATGTCCAAACGACATCTCGAAGGTGTATTAATGACATAGTAAAATGTTGAAAATGGGTGGAATTCCCCTTTAAATGAGTAGGCTATCCTCTGCAGCAGCTATATAGACCTCATTCATTCCTACAGTCATTCAATCATTTCCGAGCTGGGGGAAAATAAAATACACATTTCAGTTAATAACCAATAAAAAAAAACGCTAAAACATTCCATGATAGGCTGTGCACTAGGCTATATAGGCAATTTGTTGGCGACAAATTGACCCAGTGAACCAGTCAGCCCTTTAACAACTGGCTGTCAGAAGAGAGGAGCTGCTGCCTGCTGCACGGCCATGCAAAAATATACACAAAGAGAAGCATGTTTCATGATGTGTGCAACTGTGCATGGGTCTCCCCAGTGTGTGTGTGTGTGGGGGGGGGGGGGTCTGGGGGTAGGCTATACCACGGAGAAACAAAAGCCAGTCAAAATGTGTCTGATCAACCATGATCATAACAACAACCTGTCTACTTCAATTAGATGTGGTGGTGGTGGGTGAGTGGACGGTGCTGGTACCTTCATGTCGTTTACGATGGCCTGGAATAATCCTCCCAGCGCTCCGCACTCCTTCTCCACCGACTCCATGGTTGTTAGTATTCAAAAGAAAGAGTGGAAAAAAAGGCAAAAGGGAAAAAGATCTGCGATCGTTTTTGATTTGTTCGAGAATCAAGACGTCCAGCAGCAACTGTTGCCTTTTAATAACAACAAACAGTCGTCAGACATGGCAAAAAATCTCCGCTTCGTTCGCCCTTGATCGTTCTCGTGTCCTCCCCTCCTCTCATAATAATAATAATAATAACGCAGCCGGTGGGTCGGGTGCGATCGAGGGATGCAAACGCACACGCACAAACACGCACACACGCACAAGTGTGTATCTGTGGTGCGCACACACAGCCCGATTGCACTACAACAGACAATAACAAATGATACGAAATCGCATCGCCGGGTCGAGTTGGGTTTGTGTTGTTGATGGTGATCGCGGCGCGTCGGAGAAGTCAGTCAGTCCGATGAATGATGATGGAGATTGTTCATCATCCGCCGACGCCGCACACACACACACACACACACACACACGAGGACGATCGATCGCGCTCCTTTCCTTTTCCTTTCTTGATCTTCTGGTTACTACAAACTCTAGAGTAACTAAATCACGGGAATCATCACAAGTCAGCGAGCAGCAACAACAGAAGCGGATCTGTCACAGGTCTATAGTGTGTGTGGGACGCGTCGATCGCGGGGGCGCGCTCCGTTGTTAGTAGAACTATAGTGGAACAGATGTCTCTCTCTCTCTCCCTCTCTCTCTCTCTCTCTCCCTCTCTCGCTCTCTCTCTCTCTCTCTCTCTCTCTCTCTCTCTCTCTCTCTGTAATTCGATCTATGGGAATTGAAGGGGGTTGGTCCCGTTTTTTGTCACATGTAGGGGAGGGAGGGACACCCCCTCCTCCTCCATGCAAACAAAAGTGAGCGTCATCACGACAGGGCCGGATATAGGCATGGGCATGGGGGGGCATGCCCATGCCCTGACTGCCCCACAAAACATGATGGCATGCAAACAACCCACCTTTCAAAGATATTTCAGATTAAAGTGCTTATAATTAAAATAATTTGTACACACACATGAAACACTACTACAGCTACTAACTAACTACAGCTGTGGCACCACGAAACCAACAGCATTACATCACTGAAAACAGAAAACTCTGAGTCAGACCTTTAGCTTTAGCCTATGCATGCTGCTGTTGTTACAACTTCAACAACTGATGGTATTATTGATGCTTTACTTGTCCCGTAACTGAAAATGGTATTGGTGCGAAGCTGCCCCCCATACCATTTTCACTGCCCCCCCCCCCACCCCCAATTTGGGAAATGTTACATCCGGGCCTGCCCCTACCCCATAGTATACGTCTTTTCATTCAAGAATTGTCTGCTGAGATGCACAAAAAGGATTCCCCCCTTGCCCCCGATTTCTGCCTGTGTATTCATTCTTCACGCACGCGCCTGTTTGTCAATCGCCATTCCTATGCTCAAGAGTTGCTCTTTGCTCCTTTCCACAACATCCCAAACAACAATGGTGTCTCGATTTTTACACAATTCGACAGAGACACCAACAATGTCACAAGAAATGCAAAAGGAAACAATTGATTACAATACGCAGATACATACGTACATACGTAGGCTACCGTCACCGTGCCAACATAAGCGGATATAATGTATAACACCCTTTGTCTTTTTTCAGGAACAAATGGACATCTGGACTGGGAGAGAGTGTGCAAGACTAATGTGTTTTAATCATATAATCACTGCAGCTCCAATGGTCCATAATGGGGATGGTGCCCCCCATACCCCCATATCTCTCTCTCTCTCTCTCTCTCTCTCTCTCTCTCTCTCTCTCTCTCTCTCTCTCTCTCTCTCTCTCTCTCTCTCTCTCTCTCTCTCTCTCTCTCTCTGACAATTTAAGAACTATCAAGGCCTTTATCTAGCCTACCTCAAGGAAGGAAGAAAGAAAGAAAGAAAGAAAGAAAGAAAGAAAGAAAGAAAGAAAGAAAGAAAGAAAGAAAGAAAGAAAGAAAGAAAGAAAGAAAGAAAGAAAGAAAGAAAGAAAGAAAGAAAGAAAGAAAGAAAGAAAGAAAGAAAGAAAGAAAGAAAGAAAGAAAGAAAGAAAGAAAGAAAGAAAGAAAGAAAGAAAGAAAGAAAGAAAGAAAGAAAATATCGAGGGTGATGTTAGCTAAATGAGGTGACTTTTCCGTAATTCATCGCGGAAACTAAAGAAAAGCAAATTATACACTAAATCTGTGTAATATGGACTGTCTTTAATATGTTTGTGTTAATTTTGTGTAATACATTTATTTACTTTTATTTATACAATTAGCATTGTAAACCATCCTTCTCAATATGCTTTACTTGTCTGTGTCTTTTTAATAGTGTGTCTGTGAGTGTTGCGCAGGTACACGCAAATGCACATGCATGCAGGCTAAATGCAGGCTAAATGATGGAATGTTGGTTAACCAGATGCAACTCTTGCAACTGAGGTTAAAATATGAATTAAATATTCATCATCTGAATTAGCCCAAGTCTACACAACTAGAGAATGTAAAAGATTAATGGTCATTTTGATCTGTATGTTTGATTGTTTTGTTTCCCAAATCCAGTCTGGAATTGTGGACAAAGGCAAAATAAATCTTTAGTTTTGAGGTCTGTGGGGCTGAAATGTCATCAGTTGCCGACGTGGCTCAAATTCTGAATAAATAGTGGGCCGTGGTATGAAAATGGTTAAAAACTCACTGCATTATGACAATGTTTGAGAACCACTGCAATCCAGAAAAGGCCGGTCAGAAAAACCACACAAGTCGAGCTTCATACAGTAGAAATGAAAATGGGGTCCTTATGAGTTCAATCAAACTTGCACTCACTGTTTGTTATCTTTCGGGTCACTATCTTTGTTCGGAATCTGTCTGCGTTCCTTGAAGTCCCACGTGGACTGACATGAGAGGTACCGAGGAGCCCAGCCAGTCAGTCAGTTCCCTGGCTAGATGCATACAGTACGCAGCTCCCACCACTCACATGGCATCAGAGTCGGATTGACCATTGGGCGTAGGGGGGCGGTGGTATCACGGTATGATTAAAAGCACTGGTTTTCAACCCTTTTTGATCCCAGGGCCCACTATTCATTCAGAATTTTGAGCCACGGAGGACCACCATTTGATGACATTTTAGCCCCAACAGACCAACAGACTAAAGATTTATTTTGCTTTTCGTTCTGCAATTCCAGGCTGGATTCATAGGAAACAAAACAGTCAAACATACAGATCAAAATGACTATTAATCTTCTACATTTTGTAATTAGACTTGAGTCAATTTAGATGAATATTTTAACTCTTGAGAGTGTTAACATGAAACCAAATGGACCTGCGAGGGTCCATTCATGTTCACGCTCTCAAAGAGTTACATCTGGTTAACCAACTATACCAGGTTGTGGTGGGCCGGTCTAGGCCAAATCACGCTAAAAATGCCCGGGCCGATTTTTTTCGCCCAGTCCACCACTGCATGGCATCTCTGACAAAACAATCATAAAACAGAAAAAACTATCCCTGCTGACACCGACACCGCCGTTCCCTCCTCCTCCTCCTCCTCCTCCTCCTCCACCACCGCCAACCCCTTGAGGTTCCTGGCCCTGTTCTGTTTCCCCCAGCACCGCCGGTTGCATGTGCCTCGACACGAGTTATAATTTCTTCCCCCCTCCTATTTCAGAACACTATCTACTCTGTGGTGGAAAGTACAACTTAGTACATTTACTTCTCTACTACTGTACAGAGGGTGATTTGAGGGCGGTTTGGTATGGGGTGGTCAGATCAACATGAAGAATTCTGCACTGCCAATGCAGTATATGGAACGTGTCTTGAGTGTACAGGCAGGGGTGGACTGGGAGCTCAAAACGTACCGGGCAATTTTGTCTCAGAGCGGCCCTCTGAATCTCTGTGGGGCTCCGGGGCCTGAGCCCCCATGAGAATTTAAGACATAAGGGGCTCTGGGGCTCGGGCTAACTAAAATTAGTTAGTTAGTTTTAGTTAACTATAAAAATCCTGCAATAGGCAGTCTCATTTGAATTAAAACACGACATTAACGGCCCCGGGGGGGTCGGCCACCGGGAAAATGCCCTGTATGCCAGACTGTCAGTCCACCCCTTGAGTCTTGAGTGTACAGGGTTTGATGAGATCGGATAAATATATGGAATGAAGGGCCTTCATTTTCTGGCCTGTTGACAATACAAGCCACTTCACAAAAAGTTCACCTGCTTCGTCCTCTATCCATCGAGGGAATAGAGCATAAACACGAGTAATCACACAATGGAATACAACGAGTAGACATGAGTAGACGCAGATAACAGATACCCGCCGGGCAAGTAGATATTTTGTATTGATTGCATCGGTGGATCACGGCTACTACTAGTAGGGTGGGGTGAAGGAAGTTTTACTGAGGTTATGGTTAGGTTAGGTTTAGGCATAAGTTTACTGAGGGTTGGGGTTAGGTGTAGGCATAGCCTAGTTTTACTGAGGTTATGTTTAGGGTTAGGGTTAAGCTGGGGTTAGGGTTAGACAGTGTTTATGCGGTTACTAACCCTAAACATAACTTAGTAAAACTTCCTTCGCCCGTCCTACTAGTAGCCGCCGTGATCCACCATTGCAATCAATACAAAATATCTACTTGCCCAGCGGTTATCTCAGTATCTGCGTCTACTCACGTCTACTCATTGTATTCCATCGTGTGATTACTCGTGATTATGCTCTATTGAATAGAGCATAATGGTAGAGCACAATAGAGTCTATTCCATCGATGGATAGAGGTCAAAGCGGCTCAAAAGTTACTATGGATCCTTTATCTGTTTTGTATGTCATATATAATTAATGTTATAAAAATGTTATAAATGTTATAAAAAATAATGTTATAAATTACAAAATTATACATTTCGCTTTTTGTTGTTGTTTGTCACTAATTGTTATAAATTACCAAATTATTCAGGTTCAATTCAATTCAGAAATCTTGTACTTTTAAACTACAATTATGGAAACAATCACTAGTTTTAGAAGATTAATATTATTATTGCAATACCTTTATTTTTGTAAGCCTGATTCTTATTTATCCCCCACTGTTTTTTACTGGGGAAGAATAATGTGAGCAGGGCTCTGTCTCCCTTGCTGTCAGTCTGCTGGTATAGCAAGGCCTCTGTGCAACTGAAAGCAATCATCAGCACTAAACATGTCAAGCTGGAGGGTCTTAGCAGAGGACTGTGAAGGCTTACGTAACATTACATACATTTGAAGGGCTGGTTGCCCCAGAGTTTAAGGCAATATGTTCAGACTTCAGACAGGCAGGCCAAATCTGATTTTAAGCCTATATCTTAAAGTTTTATCTGAACAGCAAAAACAACACATGGAAATTTAATTTTGGGAATCCGATTTTGGACCACATTCCTACACAGATAAAATCAGATTTCTAAAGATGTGTCTCGATGCTTTTGCCTTTGTTGAACGTGAGTGTCGCCCGTCAATGCGGACCACAAACATTCACACGATATCGCACCACACAACTATGTCGAAACATCATTACAACTGACGCAGATGCCAATGCAGATACAGTATTTTGTCGACAATGTGTGAATACACAAATCAGGACCCATGATCACTCGCAAATAGTATAACAGTGTGGACAACCAGCCACAAACATCTGCTATCTTACCAATCAGAATTGGCTATGTAAACCATTTTCCATTCAATCGATAAACAAAGCATAATAAAGAAAGAAATGAACAATTTTGGATTCTAAAGTCTAGGGCCTTGTCTTGTGTTTTTCACAGAATCAGCTGACACTGCGAGGAGCTTTAAGCCATATCATTATAATCAAAAATAAATGGAAAGTGGTGCAACTTGGTGTGGAGGGTTCCCATGCAGGGGGTCCCCAGAACAGGAACGTGCCCAGGGTCAAGCCGACCCGGTTCTGGCAGGCCGTACCGTGTCCGAAAGGGTTTGGGAAACGACAGAGTTACCACGTGGGGGGTCTGTGGAACATCTAGACGTGCATGGGGGTCCCCTGGAAGTTCCAAAACAACGGGAACGTGCCAGCCCCGTTCCAGCGAGCCGCCCCCGCGTCTGAAATGGTTGAGAAATGACCGTGTTGGGGTCCCCAGGGGATTCTTCTACATGTAACACTTCAAATCGTGTGTGTGTGTGTGTGTGTGTGTGTGTGTGTGTGTGTGCGTGCGCGCACGTGCGCGTGTGTGTGTGTATTCGTACTCGGCAGACGGACATACCCAGCCAGAGACAGTCCCAGCCAGGGACGGACGTAGCTCCTTAATGTAGTGGTTGCACCACTTAAAAATAAAACAAACATTACCGTACTTATTCTATCATACATGAGCTTGCAAATAGCATACTGTATGTTCTAGGTTTCTGGCATACAATGAAGTAAACAATTATCCTAAATAATAAGAGATTATATATAAGGCAAAATACGTCACATCTCAAGCACGTTCTTTATTTATATAATCCACCGTCATGCCAGTGGAATTCCCAGTTCCTGTTCCCCGTGGACATGCAACATCGCAGAACATGCAGACCTCTCAACCTTGACCACCCCCCCCCCAAGCCCCTTGATCCAAAACGAGAAAGATGGCCCTCATGATATACGTCGACCCTGTGACCCCCAGCAGCCAACCATATGATTCTGTTGCATGATGGGCCTCTCTCTCTCAGGGGCGGATCTAGGCATGGGCATGTCCGGGGGGTCAATGCCCCCCTAAATACCCAGTCTGCCCCACCAAACACGATGGCATGCAAAACAACCCAAGATATTTCAAATTAAAGTGCCTATATTTAAAATGATTTGAAACACTACTACTGCTACTAACTAATTATAGTTGTGGCACCACTAAACCAACAGCATTTCATCATTGAAAACAGAAAACTCTCTGAGTCAAACCTTTAGCTTTATGTGCGGCTTCATCGCCCGTGTCGCTTTGTGCCACGGGCGATGAAGCCGCACCCATACCATTTCCTCCCCCCCAGCAATTGGGAAAAGTTACATCCGCCCCTGCTCTCTCTCTCTCTACCTGGCCTGGTTTATCACCCATGGAGCAGCAGGGCTGAGATGTATCTGCCAGCTCACCCTGGGTCTTATCAATCACTCCAACCATGAAATGAACCAGCCATGGGTTGCATCATCATCGTCTGTATATACCTGGAAGTTGCCCCCTATAGCTTCCAGTAACCAGCAGTCATGTACAGCTACTTAGCCCGCAAGGACCCCTAGACGTTCACACGAACTTTGGCCATGCCCCCCCCCCATCTGAGAAGAATTTATAGAGATGACACCCCATAACAGACTGAAGGAAAGAAAAAGCAGATACACAAACTCGTCTTGCACTATAGCTTCGCAAACTTTAAAGGTAAATGATTGATTTGTTGACAACAAGAGTCAACGGCAGTCAACAGTTCTGGACTGTCTGCAGGACGAAGCAAGTGTTTGTTGGGAAACAGCTGCAGCATCACAGTAGAATCCACATAGAGGGAAAAAGGACAAAACATAACTATTTTGATTTTTTTTTACCTGTTGCCTTTAAAGGACAAAGGACACACTTTGTTTTGTTTTGTTTTTTTCAACCAAGGTTCATGTTTTAGGTTGTTAAAAAAGTAGAGTTGTAATAATTGTTTTACATTCCTTGGTTTCTTTCGCTTAGGGATTTTAGCTGTTTTTAATAGGGGGGCGGGGGCATTCGAACATGATCCTAAAGACATTTGTTTTCAAAATTTTAGAGCAATTTTTTGTTATTATTGTCTACTACAGTCCTAATACACCCCAGGAAATTATAACTGGCCACAGAAGTTCACGGGATCTACTTAATGTGAAGGAGGCAGCACACCACACTGCACTTTACACCAAGGGGGTTACAACACATTGTTAATGAGGTACCACCACCTTGACTGAGAATGAACCTGGGGACCATTGTTGTGTTGGGATGGGGGATATATTAAACTCATGATGTGGCTGTTCGTAATTTACCGTATGTGTGAGCAGACACATGTGACTGATTATGGGCACAGTTCCTTATAATGGTGACTCAACTGGGCAACACTCCTGTTTCTGTGGAACGTTCTTGACGTCTGCATGACTTCCCAGTAACTGACCATATGGACACGTCATCACCAGGTCATTTACCGCATTTCTTCTCAATCACCAGGGACCACTTGCAATACCTTCACGGACCACCAGTGGTCCATGGACCACCAGTCGAAAGCTCATACTTTTTACACATATTTGGGCATGTACCTGACCCAGACGTTCAATATGGCAGTTTGTCACATTCAATGCCTGTAGATCATTTGTGGCCAGATGTGATTTCCTGGGGTTTATTAGGACTATACTAGATAATAAAAAAAGAATTCGCTTGAAAATTTTGTAAACAAATACGTATTTGCCATGTATTGTATTTGCCATGTATTGTATTGGCCATGTACGAATGCCCCGCCCCCTGTCAAAAACAGCTAAAACTAAAGAAAACAATAAACTAAAACCAATTAATACCCATCTTTAAATTTCTCTAACAACAACCTAAAACATGAACATTGGTTGAAACACACAGTTGTCCCAATACAGAAATTAGCTATTTGCCATAGACCTGAACTATACTACTATACATACAGTAGGTATCTTTGAGGATATAAACCTTTTCCTTTTCCCCCTTTGCACCAGTGTCTTGCAGATCGGCTATTTTTATGCCAAATTGTATATTTGTCACCCAGGGATGCTCGGGTTCATGTGGGGTTAGGTGTTAAGTTCCACTAACAGTCGGAGGTTCTGTTAGTGAGTAAAGAATATTGCACAAATGCATCTAGTTTTCAAAGAACCCATTGGGTTCCTTGGGAGCGTCTCCAATGGACTGTTACAGGCATGTCATTCTGTGAGTTGTGGTCCAAATGTGTCTCTCTTGAGTGTGTGTGTGTGTGAATTGTGAAACAAAGATTATTTTTCATGAATCAAGCGTAAGCTACGGCTACGAAAGATAACCGTGGAATATATGACTATAATGAAACTATCCATATAAGTCTACATCTAAATTACAACGTACATAAGCATCAGGAAGTGCTATGGTGTGTGTGTGTGTGTGTGTGTGTGTGTGTGTGTGTGTGTGTGTGTGTGTGTGTGTGTGTAAGCACTACTACTACTAGTACTTTGATCGACCAAAAAGCTCCATACAGTAAATGAACTTTTTCATGTGTTTGTTTACAAAGACCTCTACATTCTGCATCTTCATTTTGAAACAAACAACTATATAGGGAAAGGCACACTGACCTGACCTTTGACCCCTGTGTACAGCGGAATCCGAGAGAGGGGTCAAAGACACGGCCTCTGGTCGGGTTTAAACATAGACGCTGCTTCTAATGTTCCGCTAAAACTAGGGAGCCGTGCAGGCTATGGACCCCCTAGACCCTCCCCGTCCCCCGTCCCCTGTCCCCTCGGCCCCGTGAATCTGTCCACTTCAGACCAGGGCGGATCTAGGCATGGACATGGGAGGGCAATGCCCCCTAAATGCCCAATCTGCCACACCAAACATGATGGCATGCAAAACAACCCAAGATATTTCAAATTAAAGTGCTTATATTTAAAATGATATGAAACACTATTACTACTACTAACTAACTACAGTTGTGGCATTTCATCATTCAAAACAGAAAACTCTCAGACCTTTAGCTTTATGCAATATGCATGCTGCATGTCTGTTGCAACTTCAACAACAACTGATGTTATTATTGATGCTTATACTTGACAAGTCCTGTAATCGAAAATGGTATGGGTGCGACTTCATCGCCCGTGGCGCGGGGCACCACGGGCAATGAAGTCGCCCCCATGCCATTTTGTCCTGCCCCTCCAATTGGGAAATGTTACATCCGCCCCTGCTTCAGACGTGGTACACACCAGTCGTATCCCATAATAACCCTGAACATCAACACATCACAGATGGCAGCAGTCAGACACAGTTTGACAAGGGGCTCTTCAGAATGAACGAGCGAACGTAAACAAGCCTCCCCGGTTGCTGCACCGTCTCCTCCTCCTCCTCTCCTACTCCTCCTCCTCCTCCTCTTCCTTGCTGTTTTTCCCCTTCGTTTCTCCTCGCATTCTTTTTCATGCATTTCATCTTTTTTTCCATCCTTCTCATCCCTTCTCCATAATATAACCACATCAACCTTGGGGTCTATATTTTGGAAATGTGACTATCCTTACTATCCTTTCCTCACAATTTAAAGGTAATGAAGGCAACTTTTTAGCCAAAAAAAATCAAAATGTATATATAGCTATATTTTTTTGCCCTTTCCCTACTTTACTTTGATGCTTCTACTTTGATGCTGCAGACGGTCCAGAATTTGGTTGTTGTCGGCAAATCGTGAAAACAAAATATATTGCGGGGCTCAGGAAAGGTGGTGCCAATTTGTGAGGCGGGTTTGTGTGGGGTGAGGCAGCGTTTTAGCCAATCACAGCACAGCAGTCTCCAGCAGATTCATAATGAGCCAATAGAGTGGAGGTGAGGTGGAAACGGTGTTTGCATACACTAACGTGTATATACCTTTAAAAATAGTGAAACATCTGCTATTTATCCTATTTTTTTGTGTAGCATAAACATAGGGCTTATGGCCTGCCTCCGGACTATAATACCCTCCAATCAATGCCTTTTATCTTTCGAATTCCCCAAATCCACAGACGGACCGCCATTTAATGCACTTATTTATCTCCAGGACCCCAATCTCCCTCCTCAGTGTTAATTTATAACTCTCAGAAGATATACACGAAGGATCAGCCCAAATGATACTCAGACCAGATCGGAAATGACGCGACATTGAGGGGTCAGAAAACTGAGCTCTCGGGAGGGCTGGAAGAGGGGCAAAAAGAGGGACATTTCCAATATTTTCCTGAGAGTGTACAAATGTGAACCTAGCGGGTCCATTTGGTTCACATTTGTACACCCTCAAAAAGGACCTAAAAGAAAAATCATTGCCATGGTGAAACACAGCCGCCATTGGACCGATCCCATGAAGTAAGCGGAGGTTGCGACAGCCTAACTTTGTCTATACTCAGGGCCGAGTGTTATTTGGGACGAGCCTTCCTGTTACCATCTCAGAAGGTACAACAGAACAGACCCATATAAGGGTCTCTTCTAACTACCTCCCAACGGTATAACTCAGACCCCACGTTGAGAGAGGCAGACGTGCCCCAGAGGTAAACGTGTTGGAGGTTCCTGGGAGGTTCAGTGGTGGTGGTGGTGGCGGCAGCACAGCAGCAGTGTGGTGTGAGCTCATGGAATTTCCTCCCCATTGCCTTTCCTGCCTGCCTGACTATATGGTCCGGGACTGAACTGAACTGAATGGAACCCACCACAGACACGTGCGCTTCTGTGTATATAATATACGTCTCATACGGAGTTCAGCCACGTGCAGAGGCAACACACACACACACACACACACACACACACACACACACACACACACACACACACACACACACACACACACACACACACACACACACACACACACACACACACACACACACACACACACACACACACACACACACACACACACACACACACACACACACACACACACGAGAGAGGAGGTGCAGGCAGGGGGGCAGACAGACAGAGAGACACATAGGGAGATGAGGGAGACAGCCCGTAGGGAGCGGGGTCACAGACAGACAGACAGACAGACAGACAGAGAGTATGGATCTTACATCTGTTTTGAACAGAGTTGTTTTTTGAGAATATTTTTGATTTAGTCTCAGTCTTTTCAATAAGGAATATTTAATGTTGAGTCTGAAATTCATTTTTTTTAGTCTAGTCTTAGTCAACGAAATGTCAAAATGATTCAATCTTAGGAGGTTTAGTCTTGCATACAAATACACTGTAGATTATATGTTATACAGATTTATAGTTTTTAGTATGTATGTATACTGCAGATATGTTCACATACTTGAAAAAGAAAGAAAAAAGAAGATAAACATGCTTATTTCCATTAGTCCTAGGTTATGATTTAGTCTTCGTCTTAGTCTTTTGGAAATCATTTTTGTTAGTCTAGTCTTAGTCAACTAAATATCAAAAACGTTAGTTGACTTAGTCTTAGTCGACAAAAACAACACTGTTAAAATGTCACATATGATTCTTATAAAAAACAAAATTATAGGTATTATTTATCTTTCACTTTACAAAAAATACTGTGGATTTTATATTAAGTTGCATGAATTGCATGAAAGGTGCCACTTTCAAGAGTTTGTGAAAACTTTCCATATGGGATGCAATATCATACATGTAATGTGGAGATCCTCTCTCTTGCGCGCACACACACACACGCACACGCACACACACACACGCACGCACGCACGCACGCACGCACGCACGCACGCCTAATACTACTGAAACCGGAGGTGGGAGGGGAAAAAAGAAAAACAAACCCGGCCACATCTGCATTTCTTGTCCAAAACAAACGCGAAACAAATAAATAGGAAACAAGTCCATGTGCCAAACCATGAGGGAAGTGACTAAGCATTCTTTCCTCTCTTTTATATCTGGAAAATCTATTTGAAATGTAGCCTTGTTAAACAGCAAGCAGATCCAGTCTGCGTGCACGGCGCTCTGCATAAATATACTTAACCAGTTGAACCCCCAGCGTAGGGGAAAATAGCTGATCTATACAACCTCACAATGGGTCCCAATATGTTGGCTATGTGAGTTGTGAGCTTGCACATCTAAAATCTCTGGAAAAGCCTTGAATTCATAGGAAAAATGTTGTACCATAGTACTATGCTTTAATTACGCCAGTGGTTTTCAACCAGTGGTCCAGGGACCACCAGTGGTCCTTGAGAGAGTTCCAGGTGGTCCTCAGGCTAAATGATGGGAAGTTGGTTAACCAGGTGTAACTCTTTGGGAGCGTAAAAATGAAACCATGTCATGTTTAAGCTCTCAAGAGTTAAAATATTCATCATCTGCATTATCCCAAGTCTACACAACTAGAGAATGTGCAATGTACAATGTAGAAGATTTATGGTCATTTATGATTTGTATATTTGACTGTTTTATTTCCCAAATCCAGCCTGGAATTGTGGACAAATGCAAAAGAAATCTTTAGTTTTGGAGGTCTGTGGGACTAAAATGTAATCAAATGGTGGTCCGTGGCTCAAATTCTGAATAAATAGTGGGGCCTGGGCTGGCACTGAGTAATATTTCATCAGAAAGCAGAGAGGAGATCCACACAAATGAAACAAATGAAATATAACTTTTCGGCCTCACCAGCCTTCGTCAGGTAGTGACCTTATTCTTACCCTTTTTTTTATTTAAAAAAAGCACCAACTCAGAAGCCTTGTGGTTAGTGTGTCCGCCCTGAGATTTGGAGGTTGGGGTTCGAAGCCCAGCCAGGGCATACCAAAGGGGACCCAATGCCTCCCTGCTTGGCACTCAGCATCAAGGGTTGGATTGGGAGCAAGTCCCTGTGATATACTGGAGTGATGTCCAGGGGGTGTACTTGTACATCAAGCTACCTCACGCTACAGAAACAGGGCTTACTACACTACACTATTAATACACAATTAATAAAAAGGCACACAATTACCTGTGGACAATTTCATATTCATTTGGGATTCCTTGGCGTCGTGAAGAAATGTGGGAGCCACTGGTTCAAAAGGAAGCATGCCTAAATATAAGAAACTTCTGTACACTTAGAAACAAAGTCCAAAAACCAGCAACTACCAATAATGTATTTACAAGGGAGTTCCTACATTAAAAAAAACAAATACAAGTTTGCTTGTAGTAAGCAGACATGGCAACACTGCTTGTTATGGGTGTGGCTTCATCGCCCGTGTCGCGATTTTGGTTACAGGACTTTTATTAGACAGGTAAGCATCAATAATAACATCAGTTGTTGAAGTTGCAACAGACACGCAGCATGCATAAAGCTAAACATCTGACTCGGAGAGTTTTCTGTTTTCAATGATGAAATGCTGTTGGTTTAGTGGTGACACAACTGTAGTTAGTTAGTAGCATTTCAGTGTAGCTAGTAGTGTTTCAAATCATTTTAAATATGATTTGAAACACTACCAAATATCTTGGGTTGTTTTGCATGCCATCATGTTTGGTGGGGTAGTCAGGGCATTTAGGGGGGCATTGCCCCCCCATGCCCATGCCTAGATCTGCCCCTGTGCAGTGTATAGAGGGAATTGCCAGTGGGTTCTAGTACAGCGCCCTGGGGGACTCCTCTGGTCAACTAAATATAGAGGGAGATGTCTCTGAGTGGTTGCAGCTGGGAGACATCACCAAAAACAACAGTAAATAATAGTGTACGTGTTTTAAATGTCACTCGGTTTTACAAAGAAATCTCCGTTGCCATACGGAGCATCAATTTCTTTCCGTTAATTCGAACAGTCCCTGTGACACGTGCACCGACGTACTGAGGAAATATAGGCCACTGTAAATCTCTTGTAAACCACCCACAAAACATGAAAACCCCGACGGTTAGATTCCCACATCTGGAATCGAGCAGAAACAAGTCAGATGGTAAACATCAAATACACTGGAAGCCGCGATGTTTGTTGCCTCTGTGATACTTTGCACGGTATACCATACACATGACAGGCATTATACACCAAAAACCTATGCGTGTGTATATTCCAAAATAGTGATAGATGAGGGGGGCTTCATCAGCGAACATACAGTACATATTTTCGCCGTCCGTCCTAACATGCTGAAACATTTCTGATCGTTTTTCACAAGAAGGTCCTCTAGCACTTCAGCACGTTTATTTTATCTTTTAAGGACAGGACGTGCCAAATCATGCGAGGAATAAGCACATGTCATCGAAGCGCAGATACACGGGTGATGTTTGAAGGTTCCAGTCACTTATACTCTGGTGAGAAATGGAGAGACGATTCTGCTGGCATGCTGAGAATGCTCGTTTCCCCTTTATTTGCCATCTGTAGTTGTTGGCTAACTGTGTGAGGCAAATTAAACTGCCTTCATTTAAACAGTGTTGCCTTGATTGAGTCTTTTCTCTTGTGCCTAAAGGCTAAAAGAGCCACTGCATTAACCTGGCTTCCCCACCCTCATTACAAGCATTAAAAGCTTGTATATGAGTCTGGAGTTGCCGGCAGGGTTCTGATTCGCTAGCGATGGGATTTGACTTTCCAGGGATGGGATTTCAACTCCTATTGGTTAGAATCTAACCAATCAGAGCAGAGGGAGAGAAGACTCTGGGCCCAGGGTACCACCGCATGTCATTACCAGTGTGGTTTTTCAATGTGTTCAAGTCACATAAGTAAAAAAAATGAATAAGTTTGTGAATACAAGCAACGAAAAAACAGATTTCTTCACCTGGAAAAGAGCCAGCTGAGGTGCAGGTTCTGGCATCTGGTTAGGATGCCTCTCAAGCCTTGATGCACGTCCCACTGGGCGGAGACCCCGTTGGCAGACCAAGGATTACATCAACTCTTCTTGGCCTTGGACCGTCTCAGGGATCCCCCAGGAGGAAGTCAATAATGTTGCTCGGGACAGGGAACGGAGCCAACTGTTGCCCCTGCAAACCTGACAACGGATAAGAGGTAGAAGTTGGAAGGATGGATGGACCTGCGTTGGTTCAACTGGTTAAAGGGAAACTCCACCCATTTTCATTAATATACCTTAGAGATGTTGTGTGGACAAGACATAACAAAAAAAGTCCCCCCAATTCTGTATTTCCTAAAAATGGAGGTCTGAAAAATCATTAACATGGTGAAATACTGTACATCTGATGACATCATCAAGATGTATTTCACCATGTTAATGATTTTTCTTTCAGTCCCCTTTTTCCTGAGAGGGTACAAATGGAACCCAATGGACCCGCTAGGGCCCATTTGGTTCACATTTGTATCCTCTCAGGAACATTTTGAAAATGGGTGGACTTCCCCTTTAAAGGTGGAAAAGCTGTTCCTCATTCTGCTGTAGACCCCTCTGGAACCCCCTCGAGGACCCCTGGGGGCTCCTGGACGCAATAACACTCATGTCAAGTCCATGTCCCTCCTAGCATGAGCATATTAACAGCTTTTCTACCTGACTACATACATAAAGTCAAAATGACATGAGTTCTGTGTTCTTGGTCTGCTTGTGTCCTTCTACACAAAATGTCTTTGCCAGAAATAGAGTTTCAGATTGACCATTTCTTGCAAACGCTTAACCCAGAATAGAGGGTAGCACTAAAACGGTTATCATTATGATTACCTTGTCTTTTCCTGTCATCCTTATAGTCTGCCATTTTATTTGATGCTGCTACTGTATGTTTCCTTTTTAAAACTACTTTACTGGCAGCAAATCACTAAAGGGGAGCATGAGTAGAAGACTGACATTCAGCTCATGGTCCGACTGGACTGAAATTAAACCGGGGATTCACTGATCCGGGCATGCCTTGCTTTTGGTATGCGTCCTACTCCTAATCACTTCTAATGGATATTTTCAGTACATTGTGAATGATTTTTACATATGTCACATTGGGTTACGCTGGATTTTAACTAGGTTGTGCGATGAGCTTGTAGATCTTCTGTCTCCTGGTGTATGTCTCTGTATTTGTTTGTTTGCCGCAGAAAGTTCTTGATTGACATTTTGTTATCGGTTTGTCTCCTAGCTGTCTGTAAGTGTAACCTTGTTATCATTGCTACTATGCGTCATTGTATAAGATCTCAAAGGGGTGAGAACTGTTTTCAGAATGTATTGTTGGAGACAAGTCGCCTAGGTCACTCTGATTAGGTCTTGATTCCGCCACATATTTTGAGCTACCGAAGTATACAGTCCTTTTATAACCCCAATAGTTTTTTTTCCTAATTGCCCTTCGGCCACTGCCCTACAGAAAAATGGAACCACTTGGGAACCCTCATAATACCCGTTGTCAATTTGTCATAGCACCCATATTAACTATATTTTTCTGTCCCCCTTTTGTGCTCATACTGTATCTGCCTGCCTGTGCCTGAACTAATATGATACCCGCAAGGGTCCATTTGGTATCATTTTACGACCACCTGGAATCCTCTCAGGGACCACTGGTTGAAAACCACTGCTTTAGATAATTTAATTTTGATTAGAACACATACATTAACCCTATACGCTATTTGATAGCAGATCTACAAGCTCACAATGCATCACAACGCGGAACATTGGGATCTTGTAGATGGGTTATTTTTAAATATTTTGCCCACATTTTGAACTTGTTCTGCAAATTCTGCAGTGCTTCTATTTTTCAGTACTACAAATGCTACATTTCGATGCCAATACAGTTCTGGACAGGTACTTGTAACAAATACGGGTTATATGTTGCCTACTGCAATAGTAGTATATAATTTACCAACGTATTGCTGGTGTATTAAGCGTGTTGATGCAGTCACCATGACATTCAACAACGTTCCTCCTCAAGAAACCGGAGGCCTGACTGACCTAGGTCAGTCCAGTGTTTGGACATCGTTGCAATTCCATACATAGTGTGGGTGTTCTGTGTGTGTGTGTGTGTGTGTGCATATGTGCGTGTTGGAGAGGGAGAGGGAGAGGGAGAGGGAGAGAGAGAGAGAGAGAGAGAGGGAGAGAGAGAGAGAGAGAGAGAGAGGGAGAGAGAGAGAGAGAAAGAGAGATGAGTGGCTCGTTCCACATAATGGTGTGTGTTATGGTGTTACTGTATAGGGGAGGGGTGATCAGAGGGAAAAATGTGCTTTCTCTACCATTTTCCTGTGCGTGGTGGGAACAGAACTCTCTGACTTTTGGGTGAAACATCCATCCATCCAAAACTAAAGTTTTGGGGGTCTGTTTTTTGTCTACAATTTCCAGGCTGGATTTGGGAAAACAGGCAAACATACAGATCAAAATGACCAAATGAGCATCTTCTACATTCTCTAGTTGTGTAGAAACTCACATGATGAACATTTTAACTCTTGAGTGTAAACATGAAACCAAATGGACCCGCAATGGACCCGTGTTAATTTGGTTTAATTTTTACACTCTCAAAGACTTACATCTGGTAAACCAACTTCCCATTATTTAGCCTTAGGACCTCCTGGAACTCTCTCAAGGACCACTGGTGGTCCCCGGACCAATGGTTGAAAACCACTGCTTTAAGTAAAAAGGACTGCCTTTTTACTTAAAGTAGCGATACTTCAGTTACTAGTTGCTTTGTAGATTTTGATTAGTATTGCAGAACACATACCGGTAGGCCACAGTGGGAACGGAGCTCCATACCGAAACACCTCCATTCAGAAACACCTCCATTCAGAAACCCCACCACCTTCGAAACATTTGTATACATTAGAAAACATTTTGACGCCTATACTTTGCATATACATTTTGAACACCAGACTTTTTTGACAGAATATTTCATATATTGTCTGCATTTGGTTTACATTTGTGGGTTATCCTTTTGGTTTACATTTGTGCACTCCGTCTCTCAGGTAAAAATGGAAATGTCCCTCTTTCAGGCTTTCAACTTTTCTGACCCCTCCAAGTATTATTTGGGTCAAGCCTGTGCAGCAACACAACATACACATGCTAGACTTTGTACAGGCTGAAGCAGCTCAGGGCAGCCCAGGAAGGAAGCACCCTCTCTGGGGGAGGATCAGCCAGGCTGATGGGAGTCGAGGGCCTGGAGGTCACAGTCAAGCTTGTTGTGCTCCAGCCAGGCCTTGGAGGCAGCAACAACATGAACCCAACAGACCTCAACTCAAGCAATTCAATTAGCGAAGAATCCAAGAAATAACAAAAAGAGGATATTGTAAATACAATGTTATAGAGAGTGCCAGCCTCCTTATCAGTACAGTGTATACGAAAGGATGTACTGTAGCCTACTGTACGAGGTGGGGTGTGTCTTATACAACCAAAGAGATTGCAGTGATGGATGAGAGAGGGGACCGGACAGTAGGTCTCAACCTTTTTTAAGTTCGGGAGCACTATCTATAGGACCGAGCCACCTTTCCTCTTGCTATACATACATAGTGCACCGAGATAGGTGCAGAAACGTCCAATATGTGGGCATAAAGGGGACTCAGACCGATGGGTGGAAAGGGAATAGTTTCTATACTTTACGTCATGATGATAAGAGTGCCCCTCACTTCACACAGGTGTGATTTTGTATATTATTTTTTTCCACCATGGTTCTCCACCATAACATCAAGCATATGCACATATATTCAATAATAAACAACCCAAGGGCCTTCTCCGCCAGCCTAGACATGTAGATTCCAATAATACAATTAGAGTAGCCTAGCCTTGACATAATGTCACTGACATACAATATATACGACACGTTTGCAAAATTAATAAGCAATGTCCTTTTGTCCAGAGTTGGACTTTGACAGAAAGATAACCCCATGATTTCCATAAATCACTCAAAGCGAGTCACTCAAGTTCAACATTTGTCAGTTACTTGGCATATAGTAACACACAGCATGAGAAAGCAAGAGAAAGTAGAAGTAGACCTGTTGGCTGTTTGAACTCCCGTCAGTTGTCCAGTTTTGGTTTTCCCTCTGAAGGGATTTGAATTGAACCACAGCTCGTGGCAACAACACACAGACAATGATGACGTAGTGATGGCGAGGTGTGCTACATTAAAACAAATCCGACTTGGTGCAAAAACTGCACTTTTTAGTATGGCGTTTGCATTAAACCACACACACACGCGCACGCACACACACGCGCACGCACACACACGCATTAAAACACACACACACACACACACACACACACACACACACACACACACACACACACACTAGGCTATATCAGTAAACAAAGTTACTAAACTCAAGAAAGACCACAGCCATTTTGTAACCAGTGTTTAAACCCTGAGTGTTACCAGTTGCAATCACACCTCTCTGTTTCTTACCTTCCTGGAGAGGACAAAATTGTGGCTTCAATGAGGATTATGTGGATGAATTCCAAGTTCCAATAGGGGAGACGCAGGGACCATCTGAAAGAATATTTAAATATTTGGGATTTCTCGCTAGATTTAGACATACGGGTGTCAGAGGTAATTAACACACTGATTAATAAATCAAACAACTGCTACTACTTGGCCTAATTTCTACAGTAGATTTCCCAGAAGAGAACAAAGCCAACACCAGGCCACCAGGCCTCTGGTACTGCACTGCAGTATTCTGTTTGTGTGCTGCCACCTGCTGTCACCATGCTGTTCATGGCACCAGATCAGTCAATTCAAACAAGAACAAGGTTTAACTAGAAAAGTGCCCTTCTGGGCACAGGTCTCCACCAGGCCAGTTCAGGTTGTGGCCTCCTGGTGGCGCTATAATATGCCAATGTTAAAAGGGTTCCATTTCTTCGTATGACTTTAGCATTTAGATGATTTGAGGCATTTTGTCAAAAAATGTGTTTTGCAAATGTTCACCTGTTGGTGGCGCTATAACAAGCCATTGTGAAAAGAGTGGATATTAGAGAGAATATTTTTCTCAGCCTAGTATTTTAGTGTGTTAAAGATTTTATGTAAATTGCCTGCTGTTCATCATGTTTTTAAAATCAGCCTCCTGGTGGCGCTATAACATAGCGTTGTCGGAAATTTGGAGCAGAGGTTCATGGTTGGCATCCAGGGAATGTGTGTGCAAATTGTGGCATCAATCGTGTTTACGGTTTGGGAGATTAGCTGGTAACAGACGGACACACACAGATTTTTGCCAAAAAATTGCAAAAGTCGGCCTGCTGGTGGCGCTATAATAGGCCCTGGCCAAAACTTTGGAGCAGAGGTTCATGGTTGGCATCCAGGGAGTGTGTGTGTAAATTTTGGCATCGATCGGGTTAATGGTTTGGGAGATTAGCTGTTAACAGACAGACACACGCACAGATTTTTGCCAAAAAAATGCAAAAGTTGGCCTCCTGGTGGCGCTATAATAGGCCCTGGCCAAAAATTTGGAGCAGAGGTTCATGGTTGGCATCCAGGGAGTGTGTGTGTAAATTTTGGCAGCGATCGGGTTAATGGTTTGGGAGATTGGCTGCTAACAGACACACGCACAGATTTTTGCCAAAAAATTGCAAAAGTCGGCCTCCTGGTGGCGCTATAATAGGCCCTGGCCAAAAATTTGGAGCAGAGGTTCATGGTTGGCATCCAGGGAGTGTGTGTGTAAATTTTGGCAGCGATCGGGTTAATGGTTTGGGAGATTAGCTGCTAACAGACAGACACACGCACAGATTTTTGCCAAAAAATTGCAAAGGTCGGCCTCCTGGTGGCGCTATAATAGGCCCTGGCCAAAAATTTGGAGCAGAGGTTCATGGTTGGCATCCAGGGAGTGTGTGTGTAAATTTTGGCAGCGATCGGGTAAACGGCGCCGGAGATTACTTGTTAACAGACGGACGGACACACACACGGACACACGGACACACGGACGGAGGGTGAAACATATTCTCCACCATGCCTCCGGCCTGGTGGAGACAACAACAATTACCTGGCATTTGAGCCCTTGAATATTTTGTTGTCTTTGAATATGACAGTGGTTTTCAACCCTTTTCATACCAGGGCTCGCTGTTTAGTCTTCATATTAGCCACGGACCACCATTTGATGTTGAGTGTATAGCCTCTTGGACCCAAAAATTAAGGGTTTTCAAGTTTGTGCCACCATTTAGTAGAAATAATTGGAAAAACATTGGTCAAAAACAGTTCTTCTACTTTTGCTAATTGTGTAGACGCTTGAAAATTAAGTAATTCAGATGTTTAATGATGTTCAGATGTTTTTAACTCTTGAGAGTAAAATGAAACCAAATGGATCAGTAAGGGTCATCCATTTGGTTTAATTTTACACTCTCAACAGTTACATATATAGGGGTCCATAGGGGTCTATAGGGGTCCATTTGGTTATCAACTTTCCTGGGGACCACCTGGGATCCTCTCAGGGACCGCTGGTGGTCCCGGGACCACTGGTTGCAAACCTCTGGAATATGTAATTGATTTTATGTTTTTTAAGGGTTTTTTTATGACAAGGAAGGAGGCCGCTACATGGGGAAGCCATAATAGGCTTCTTTAACCACAAATCTTCCTTCCTTCCTTGTCTGACATGGACATTTTGAGAACCACACTCAAAATTGTAGCTTACATAGGCCCTATAAATATACTGTGCCCCTAATAGAGGCAAAACAAATTTTTTCCTTTCTTCTTATGATTGGTATTGCGTGAAATATTGAAGGCCATTTTGATTAGTTTCTACAGTTAACTGAGAAGTCTTTTTGCACAATTGTCACAGTTTTAGACATTCATGTCAATTTGTGTCCACAAAATCCCAATGGAAATGTAAGGAATAGCCTAAACATTCACTTTAAAGTTCATTGAACAGATAGACCTTTAGAGTGGCATGCATGCAAAAAGCATTTCATGGGGTGTATGTATGTATGTATAGCTGTGTACTCTAGGGCATCACTGGTAGGTGAGCCAAACAGGCTACACGAATAGAAAAACACAAATGTGTGAGGATTTGAGAATTAATTGGCAAAATAACATTGGACACAACATTGGTCTCTCGAGACTGAAGGCCGCTACTACTACTACTACTGCTGCCTTCCTAGTTGAGATGGCAGGGCACATCCAGGGTTTGGTGTGAGAGAGAATATTGCACCAATTTGGTCTGTAACTCTAAAGGCTGCTTGGAGGTATTGTAGGGTGATGTTTATATCAATTTGGGGTCTCCAGCAAAAAAAACGTAGTACCTTTGTAATCATTTTCAACCGACACATTTAAAGTTATTCAAATATAGCACATTTGCAAACTTACAGGGAGTCACTTTGTGCCGCTTGTATATCTGCTGTTTTTGAAATGTTTGGAAAACTTTTATGTAATGTTGATTTTTTTTAATTCAAATCTTCTGTTCCATAGTGCTTTATTTTGTAAAAATGTAGCTTTCAATTTAAAAGGCAATGAGAAAATATTTACAACAGAAAATGTGACATGTTATGCATATGCATTCAAGCAAAAAAAGAAGAAAATGCAAAGATGGGTGAATTTGGTGTTTTTTTTTACTAAACAAGGTTAATTTGTGAGTGATACACCTACAGGAACAGAAGGGAAATATCTGTTTTAATCTTTGGCTATTTTGTTCCTACATTGCTCAGATTCTTACAATTTTACAGAGGACAAATGAACATACATCTATGCATATCCAGGTATGCATACATATATCAGTCAAGAGGATAAAACACAAGGCCTGACGGTTTATTTTCACTCTGGCCACTTCTGTGATGCATGAATGCATTTTTCTTTACTAGAGTTGATCTCTTAGATCCTGCTTTGCCAGCCTTGGGTGAGCCAGTAGAAGGTGGGGGGGTCCTTATCACCTCCGTCCCAGGCTGGGGTCCGCTTACCAACCCTTTATTATGGTTGGATGGCTTCGCGCAAGTTGACGATCCACTGCAGTCCTCCTGCTGCTGTTCCTGAACGGGACGTTGAACCGGTGGTGATTTATTGGTTTCCTGCTCCTGGTCTTGCCTCTTGGGCGATTTTATACCTGTTGTATTATTAAACATGCTTTGTTGCACTTCCATATTGTCTTGTCTACGTTCCTTATACCTTGCTGTGTTTGACTTGGATGACGTGTCCCTTGGCGGTGACCGAGCAGCGGCTGCTGCCGTCTTCTTACTGGGATGGGGTCTGTTTTTTAGAGAAATCTCATGGTTCGATATCTTCCCCCGAGTGGACGCTCCATTGCAGTCTCTGTTCTCTTTTGTAGTTCGCACTAGTGGTTGCTCCCTGTCCAATGGAAGGGGCTCAGATGAGTCCCTCACCGGTGTCTTCAGAGCCCCTAGGCCACCTACTATCTCTCTATCGTGTTGGGATGTGTTTTTCACTCCAATTTCAAGGTTTGACGCGTTCCCTTGAGAGGCCCTATCTGGCATCTGACCTGTTATTATTTCTCTATCGGGCTGGGATCTGTTTTTTAGCCCAAGATCACGGTTTAATATGCTCCCTTGAGAGGCCCTATCTGGCGTCTGATCGGCTGTTATGATCTCTCTATCACGTTGCAAGGATCTGTTTTTCAGTCCAACATCACGGTTTAATATGTTGCCTTGAGATGCCCTATCCGGCGTCTGATCGGCAGTTATGATCTCCCTATCGCGTTGGGATCTGTTTTTGGGCCCATTGTCGCGGTTTGGCACAGTGAAACTATCCGGGGTCTGACCTGTTATGATCTCTCTATCGTGCTGGGATCTGTTATTCAATCCGATATCATGGATTGAGCTGTTCCACAGAGAGGCCCTATCCGGTGTCTGACCTGTTGTTATTATCTCCCTTCCGGGCTGGGGTCTGCGTTTCAGTCCAACGTCACGGTTCAATGTGTTCCCTGGAGTCGATGGTCCACTACTAAAATTTTTCTGATTTTTTATATTGCGCACGAGTGGTTCCTCCCCGGGCTCAAACGAGGTCCTAGCTGGAGTCTGAGCCTCCAGGCCGCCAACTATCTCTCTATCGGGCCGAGATACGTTTTTCAGTCCAACATCGCGGTTTGAGGTGTTCCCCTGAATCAATGGTCCACTGTGATTCCTTATACTTCGCACCAGTGGCTCATCCATTAAGGCCCGAAATGGGGTCTGGCTCTGAGCCCCTACTACATCTCGATCAGGCTGGGTTTGTTTTTTCGATCTAACATCACGATTCGATTTCTTCCCATGAGTTGACGATCCCGGGCGTTCCTCCATATCGTGCGCCAGGGGTTTCTCCGTGCCCAATCCAAAGATATTGGCGAACGAGCTTGTATAATGCATCCTTCGCCTCTGTAAATCCGGGTTCTGGCTCATTTCTTTTGCCGTGGGAAAATACTTTTCAATGGTGGCTTCTATGCTGTCGTCTGCTGGGCGATCATCGTCCGTGCGAGGTCGGAGGTCGCAGATATCCTGATGGTCAAATATGACAGACTCCTCTAAAGACAAACCACAGAACTCACATGGAATTACGACTTCTTTTGGCAACAGTTCGTCTCTACCATTTATCATCCTGTCCTCGCTTAATACCGTTCTCTGTAAACCTGTAGGAGGCTGGCCAAAGGTTTCTTTCGCCAAAGTCAAAGGTTTGCTGAACGTTTCTTTTATTCTATTATCTACTGAGTAATCCGTGTAGGGCCGGAAAGCACACACATCCTGGTGCTGTTGAACTTCAGACTCCTTAAAAGTCAAATCACAGAACTCGCAGGGAATGACCACATCGCCTTCCAGGGTAATGGCTCGACCAGGCCAGAGTCTGTCTGTCTTGTGCTGCTTTGTTCTCCCCCGTATGTCTGGAGACATCCGGGGAAAAGTTTCTTGAGTCACAGGTCTTTCAAAGATCTCTTTTACGATATCAGCTGGGTCGTCCACATGCGGACGGAGGAGACACGCACGCTGATGGCGGATGAGGACAGACTTCTCCAAAGACAGACCACAGTACTCACAGGGAATGAGCAGGTCGTCCAGTCGTCCGGTGGTTGGACCGTAGGACGTTGGAGAAACCGTCCAGGGAGGGTACGTGGCAAAGTTGGCGGTAAGGCTTTCAGGTAAGCCGTGTGTCAGATCACCTGCATTCCTCATCATCCGGTCCTGAGTGGCTCCAGGCTTTTTGAGTAAAGTTGGAGAAGTCTGGCGAGGAGTCTCTCTCGAAATCAAAGGCTTTCGAACGATTGGTTTCCTTCTGTCTTCTGCGGGGTGAGGAGTGTAGGGTCGGACGCCGCATGTATCCTGATGGTGGACGATGACGGACTTGTCAAAAGTCAAACCACAGAACTCGCAGGGAATTACGACATCCTCCAATGGACCAGCCGAAGGACCACAGTAGGGCGGGGAGGCTGGCCGGGAGAACTGCTGGAAGTTGGAGGTGAGATTGTCAGGTAAGTCACGCATCGCTGCCTGTGCACCCCTTGTCAATCTGTCTTCACTGAAGGGAACTGGGGTCGGCCTGCAAACAGGGGCAAAAGCTGAGGCCGGAATACAACGGCTCTGATGTAAAATGAGGTCCTCTTCTAGAAACAGCTCTTCGCACAACTCACAAGGCAGCATGACATCTGCCTGGTCCTCACTGATATTGTGCCAACTGTAGGAGGTTGGTCGATATCAAGGGGAGAGGAGTGTGTGTTAGCTTCAAATAAGGGTCTTGGTGACCATGTTTCAGTTGGGTTCGGGGTCATGAAACTGTTCTTCCTTTCTTCAGGTGGAAAGGCTCCCGTACCCCATGGACCTCCTGAGGATGGAGTTCTGCCGCTATTGTTATTATTTTCTTGGAGTGGAGTAAGGCGGCCGCATGAGACCGAGTGGACAGCTTGGTCCCTCAACATGACGTAGCATTTGCAACGCTGGCAGGGCTCCGTACGTGAGCCACAGTAGTCCTTGTGTCTCCTGGACTGATTGAACCCCAGCTCCAGATCACAGTACGGACACTTGACCAGCCGGTGTGAGCATTCGGAGCTCTGGTGGTTGTCGAAATGGTTCTTCTCAAGCATGTAGCCACACTTGCATTTGATCAGCTTGTGCTCTTGCTCTTTGTGTTTCTGCAGATCGTGCCGGGGCACGGTTTCCTTGCAAACGTCACACAGGGCGATGTGTCGTCGACAATGACTCTCGTGAGTGGTGAAGTTAGCCTCCGGGACATTGTGTCTGCAGTTAGCACAGAACCGAGTACCTTCGGCTGCCATGGTGCCAGGTTTTTTTTAGCAAGCAGCAAGGTTATCTAGACAGCCGGATGTGGTCAGTCATATCAGCCACAAAGCCTAGCTGTGTATCTCTTAAAACTCAAAAAGTTGTTCTTATTCGATATTACTATCGCCGTCTGCTATAAACGTTTACGACACCATATAAAAATTAACCAAGCTCTGGTCTGATGTCATATAAAACAACATATAAAACTCTGTCATGCATTGACACCAAACCAATTCAGATTGTAAAAGCAAGCGAATAAACCGGACAAGCAATGCTAGGTAGGCCTACATGATTGGTTGTAGTTAACATGTATGCTCATATTCCCTATACAGTGTATGGCTGCATGCCTGATCAACTTTACTTATATCGACTCTGTATTGAAGTAAGCACAGTATATTATTCTCTTTAGGACAGGCATTGTTGATTGTCTATATAAGATAGATATTCATTACTTCCTAGCAGAGAGGGCGCAATTTAAGTGATCTGTGCGTGGTTGGTGCATGGTCGGTCGTCCCTCAGGCGTCAACTTCGCTTAGCTGGTGTGACGTATAAGTAAGAGACCTTTATAGCTAGTCATGAGTATTAGCTCGCTCCACTCAGTTTGCAATCTGTCAGACCAGCTTTCACCTTGTTGATTCACTTTCAGTGACAGTGAGTTCACTGCAAATTCTTTTTCTCTCTTAAATCAAACGTTGAAACACCAACACAGATGCCACAACAGCCAGACAAGCAGGGAGCTGGGAGAGTGACGTCACCCCTTTCCCCATCTTTAGGCCCCGCTCGTGCTGGCACCCTTCATTGGTTCAGAGTACCCTCTTCAGTTCCCATTAATCAGGCATTAATCAGGCATAACGATAAATAGCACCCTTTTCACAACCTGATCTGGCCTGGTGGAGACCTGTGCCACGAAGGGCACTAATCTAGTAACTATTGGATTGGTTACAGGGCCGGATGTAGGTATGGGCATGGATGTACTGTAGGTACAGGGCCGGATCTGTAGGTATGGGTATGGATGTAGGTACAGGGCCGGATCTGTAGGTATGGGTATGGATGTAGGTACAGGGCCGGATCTGTAGGTATGGGTATGGATGTAGGTACAGGGCCGGATCTGTAGGTATGGGTATGGATGTAGGTACAGGGCCGGATCTGTAGGTATGGGTATGGATGTAGGTACAGGGCCGGATCTGTAGGTATGGGGACACTACTACTGCTACTAACTAACTACAATTGTGGCACCACCAACATTTCAGACCTTTAGCTTTGCAAGCTGCGCGTCTGTGGCAACTTCAACAACAACTGATGTTATTATTAATGTTTACTGGTCTAATATAAGTCCTGTGCAAGATATAAAGCTTGTGGGTCACAGAACAGAACCAAAGAATTGAAATGAAAATGGTATGGGGGCGGCTTCAAGGAACTTGCCTTTTTGCCTTTTTACTATTTTGAAAAACATCTTTAATTGTCCAACTAGCCAATGTTTTATGTGGCAAGTAAAGCGTCCGCAGAGCGCAATCGGTGTGTGGTGTTAGTTGGTCGGCTGTTGGTCGCTCTGGGCGCTCCGATTGTCCGGTTTAGGTGATGAAGTAATGCTGATGTAAGTGAGAGACCTGTGTAACTGTAAGTATTACCTCGCACCACGCACGCGCAAGTAGGCCATGGCCTACTTGTGCTCAACACGCAAGTATGCACTCTACCGAGTGCTGATCTAGTTTTGTTGAATGAAAATGACTATTCACAAGATAAGGCTCTGTGGTGTGAGTACAAGTACTGTATGTGATTGAAGTGCCATCTGTGAGAATAAAGACATTTTTAGACATTGCAATGTTTTCTTTCTTACAACGTACATGAATTGACAGATTATATCAGAAAAGCTAGGCACGCTCCCATTAGGCTCAATAGTAACAAAATAATTTATAGAAAATCCTTTGTTGTGAATTTATGCAAATGAATGACATCCAAAGGCAGCATCCATTAGGCCTGACCTAAGGTTTTTGAAAAACCTGAAATATTCATATTTCAGCATCAAATAAAGTTAATTATGGAATACTGTACATACTAGTGTTGCGCGGGCCGGCCCGAACCCGGCGGGCCCCGCGGACCCCCGCGGGGGGCGGGCGGACGGGTTCATGATTTTTAAGTAATTATCACCCCGCGGGCGGGGCGGGCTGACCCCGCTGCACATGCAAAAAATAAAACAAAGAAATCACATGCTCTCGTTTTGTTTTACCCTCTCAGTGGTGGTCCTCAGACCACCTGTTGAAAACCCCTGAAATACTGACGAAAAGGCCTAAATTGACAGGTAATTAGTGATGACGGGCAGTTGTTTTTACTACCAGAACTTGCATTGAGAAGACGGAGAATGTTCATGGAGTGGGACACACCAGACCTAGTACAGCATTACCTACAGCAACACTTCACCGTGGAACAGTGCCAGGATAACGCCAAATTAAATTCTGGAGCCCTTGATTCCATTCTTTTTCTGCACAGCGCAGCCGGCCGTCGCAAAGGAGACTGGCTTGGACGCACAGCTAGTAGAGTATTAAGCCGTATGGTTTCGTATGTGCGAGAGAGAGAGAGAGAGAGAGAGAGAGAGAGAGAGAGAGAGAGAGAGAGAGAGAGAGAGAGAGAGGGAGAGAGGGAGAGAGAGAGAGAGGAGAGAGAGGGAGAGAGAGAGAGAGAGAGAGAGAGAGAGAGAGAGAGAGAGAGAGAGAGAGGGAGAGAGGGAGAGAGAGAGAGAGAGAGGGAGAGGGAGAGAGAGAGAGAGAGAGAGAGAGAGAGAGAGAGAGAGAGAGAGAGAGGAGAGAGAGAGAGAGAGAGAGAGAGGGAGAGAGGGAGAGAGAGAGAGAGGGAGAGAGAGAGAGAGAGAGAGAGAGAGAGAGGGGAGAGAGAGAGAGAGGGAGAGAGGGAGAGAGAGAGAGAGAGAGAGGGAGAGAGGGAGAGAGAGAGAGAGAGAGGGAGAGAGGGAGAGAGAGAGAGAGAGAGAGAGCGAAGCTGACAGCGCGTCTCAAATGTGGTCTTGTATATCGCATAATTGGGTTATCTGCGCATCAAGAGGATACGATGGTAGAACGCGCCTCAAAAGTAGCCTATTGTACATCGCGTAAGATACGATGATTGAGGCTTGGTGATCAAATATTTGGTATGGGCATTTAATAGCCTACTATTGAGCTGCGTTTCCAGCTCATCAATGCAAACGAAGCGCTGTTGACTATAGGCTACGCATGTTTTAGTCGCTGTCTTACATGACAACAAGTTACGGGATGCAAGTTATATAACTTTTTTGTATATATTGTAATATTGTAATATCAATAGCCTCGGTGGACATGGGGGAGAGACAGAGACAGAGAGAGCGCTGTGGTTTTTTTTTTTTTTTTTTTTTTTTTTACCTGTGTTGTGAGTTATTTCACATTGCAATGCTGAGTGCATGGCCGTGTTATGGGGACAATCCGTCGCGAGGAAAATAAGTCCATGCATGCTCTTCAGACGTTCATATTTTTGCTGGTGTAGGCTATATAAGCTGGTCTGCATCTGATTAAATGAATGAAGGAGGATGCGGCATTCGTGCGGTCCATAGTTTGTTTTATTGTTTTCGATCCATCACCGACAGCCGCCTTTTATTTATTTTCCATGCGTCTTAGAAAGACATAGGTATTTAGAGCCAAGACTGTCGATTTTACTGTCATTACAGAACCATTCTGAACAGCATGCTTGTTTATTCAGCCCATGACAATATCATTTATATAGCTGCTATAGTATTTTAAAGCTTGGGGTACTCACAAGAACATGCACTAATCATTATTTCATTTTTCTTTAATTGCGGGCCTCGGGCTGGGGCGGGCCGTTGATTAAAATTTTGCGGGGCGGGCTGCTGCGGACGGGCTGGGACAATTGGCGGCGCGGACTGGGGCGGGTTGTGAAAAAAAGCCGGCCCGCGCATCACTAGTACATACTGTACAGAATCCAAATATGGATTCCCGGCCTGAAAGGGTTAAGGTGTTAAGGGGAAAAATAAAATGAGTTGATTATGGGTTTCATTAAAAAAAAAAAAAAAAAAAATGTATTTCAACACTTCACTGTTTCCAGGGCACATTCAGAGATAAATGCATTTAAAGTTATATAATTTATCGATCGTAGCTGTAAAGTGTGTGAGGTGTTTTCTTGTGCAATCACCACCAGGTCATGTGCAGTGAGTTAATGAGCTTGTTAATAAAACAAAACCTAAAACAACTTGGGAGTGATATGCAGACAACAGAATAATCAATCACTCCTACAAAAGTCGTGGTAAATCTGTTTAGGAGTTATAACCTTGAGAAAATGCCATGCTATAGAGCAGGGGTTTTCAACCTTTTTGACTCCAGGGAACACCATTTATTCAGCATTTGAGCCACGGACCACCATTTGAGAACATTTTAGCCCCACAGACCCCAAAAGTAAAGATTTATTTTGCTTTTGTCCATCTTCTAGTTGTGTAGACTTGGGGCTAATTCAGATGATGAATATTTTAACTCTTGAGAGTGGAAAATGACATTTTTACATTCTCAAGAGTTACATCTGGTTAACCAACTTAGCTGGGGACCACCTGGAACCCTCTCAAGGACCACTGGTGGTCCCCGGACCACCTGTTGAAAACCCCTGCTATAGAGCATCATAGTATGATCCTAAAGGCTAAACCATTATAAAATGTAGGTCATGCTGATTATGATACAATTGCTAACAATGTATGAATTTGGTCACTTTACTAAAAGGCCTCAAAGTCATGCAATAGCCTATTGTTTATGAGCCATTCCATTCCACACATACAAGTTTAAATGTGTTAGGATACTTTACAGCACATGTGCCTTATAATAGACAGGTAGTTAGTCGTCATACATGATTAAATATTTGAGTACACATAATGCATTAGACTTTTTTTAAGACGTTTTTACAACTTTGTCCTTGACCACCAGGGAGAAATGACTACTTCAGACTCAAACTATTTCCTTTATTAGAAATCCTTGAGGAACAACAAGCCCCTGAAGAACTCTGTTATGATGTTACATGCCAAATATACAGTTCTATACATACAAAAAATGCATTGCCACAACCATGGGTAAGCTGTTTATTCATTACTTTTGTTCATATAACTTTATTTTCTAAAATGGCATCATTACTCATTCCTCTGTAACCGCACCTGCTCAAAACATAGGGATCGAAATGAGAACGTGACGGCAAAGAATATATAGATCTACAGTTCCTTTAAAGCGTTTTTTTCTTAGTTTTTTTTTTTTAAACTTCTTTCAAAGGCACTTTCACAAGTACATACTACTGATGTACTACTACATACATACAGCTTGCTGACAGGGGGGGGCTGCTACCTTTTGTCGTGTTATATTAGTGACATCTAGTGACAACAGTATGACATTGCAACTGGCTTCATACTTGGATGCCTGTATCTTTGGACGTCTAACTCTACAACCTTTGTTCTATAGCACATCAGTAAATTTCTAAGAAAACACATAAAAAAGTAAGCTCGTTATGAAAAACAAAATTGAATAATGTTAGTAATTCAGAAATCAAATCATTATTATTATTATATTTATATATAGTATATACAGTATATAATTATACATACAAAGACATTTCTCAAGTTAAAAGCCACTGTAAACCTTCTTTTAGGAGAGAGCTGCTTAATCGTTCCAGTCAAAACAAGCCTTTTTTATTTTTACAAAGTTATTATCCTGCAACCAATACGCAAACTCTACCAAGACATGCACCCCATTCATCGTTTCTTTTACAGCACAGTGTCGTCTGAAAGCGCTGGGAGCACAATCTAGACTCAAAGTTGAATATTCTGGGGTGATTTTAACCTGCTCAGACTTTTTGTGTACACACCAGGCAGTTTTTTTTAAGTTGCTCGATTTGTGTGTTAAATTAATATCTTAATATTGTATCAAGCAAATTGAAAAAGTGTTTAGTGGTACATGAAACGTGTTTCAAAGTGAAAATCCGCTTTGAGTGTCACCAGTGAAACACCGAGACATGTTACACACTCATTCAAGTTACGTGATATTACGGCCACATTAAGTGTTTTCTTTTAACCCATTTGACCTGATAATATAGATTGTACAAAACGTTCAAAGATTTGCACTGCGTTTTCACAATTTCCCCCAAAATAGCAGGCGTTCACGGCTCATAGCACTATGAGACGTGAACACCTGCTATTTTTCAATAAAACTTAAAACACCCGTACAGAATGGGTTAAAGCTGAGAACTGGCAAATACATACACACCCAAAGCCTTTCAATGCCTATACAATCTCCCCTAACCCTTAAAAAAAAAGATCTGACTCCAGCAAGCAACTACTTTCCACTTAAGTGGAAAGTAGTTCCACTTAAGTGGAGAACCAGTCATCGATGACTGGTTCTCAACAAGGTGATGTTAGGGAGTTAAGTTAGGACCCCAATTCTCTAACTCAAGACTTGACTCTAACTCAAGACAAATGTTGAGAACCAAGTCTATATGATTCAGTGGTTTTCAACCTTTTTCATACCAGGGCCCACTATTAACTCGGAGCCACAGACCACCATTTGATGACATTTTAGCCCCACAGACCTCCAAAACAAAAGATTTATTTTGCTTTTGTCCACAATACCAGGCCGAATTTTGTAGAAAACAAAAGAGGCAAACATACACATCAAAATGACCATTAATCTTCTACATCTTTTAGTTGTGTAGACTTAGGGCTAATTCATATGGTGGAGATTTTAACTCCTGAGAGCGTAAACATGAAACCAAATTGACCCTTGCGAGTCCATTTGGTTTTATGTTTACACTCAGAGAGTTGCATCTGGTTAACCAAATTTCCATCATCTAACCTGCAGACCACCTGGAATCCTCTCAGGGACCATCGGTGGTCCTCGGACCATCTGTTGAAAACCACTGATATAGATCAACTGACTTTCTATAAAGATTAACATGTAGGATTAAGATACAACAAGGCATTTACATTAACAGTCATTAGGTGCATGGCTACTGGCAGTACGATCACCCCCCCCCGACACACACACACACTGACACACACACACGCACGCACACACAGTGTGCTGCCTACACACACATCCGTCGAATCACACCCGCGCACGACCAGGAAAAAGGTTATAACACCACCTAATATGTACACATAACCGCATCTTTGGACGAAATAACGCAATAAAGCAAGGCTTAAAACACCTAAGAGCATGTGGTTGGTATGTACACCCATACCTTAATCACACAAACCCTTGCGTCACAAACAATTATGGGCATGTAATATTACGTGAACATTCTGCAAAAGAAATAGCACATCAACAAGCTCACAGCGCACTGCGTTGCGAGCTTGTGGTGAAACGTCTATTTTCGCTATCTGACGTACAACACAGCATATAGGGTATAAGTGGTTAATGTCCTATGTACTGTGCACATGGAGGAGATGACTCGGTATAATATATATATTTATATTTAGAACTTCTACTTTCACACTTTCACTCTTTGTGGTTCATACGTTAGCCGGTAAAAGATTATTACAAGTTATAGAGGGGAAAAAAAGTATCAAAATGTTCACAGAATGCTCATGATGGAGTGTTTTGCCATTTGTACATAGTGGTTTTATCCAATAGTCTCAAATCATTACGCAGAGCAATGAATGAGTCGAGTTGTTCAAACAAACTCACGTGAAACCAGAGCAGATGTACAGTCTTTGTACGTTTTCTTTTTGAAATGCAAAGGCCATGGTTAAGGTCTTGAACTTTCACAGAAGCCATGTACAACAGACCATTGACAAGCATGAGAATCAATACTGTTTGTCAACAGTTGTACCCCTAGTTATATTCATTTAAAGGAGTCTTCAGCCCCCCGTTTCAGTCTACACAACACACAGCTATAATCTATGCTTCTAGCCTAAGCCGTGTCCACCAGCATAGTATAAGCACCTTTGTAATGGCAATCGAAAACATTTCTAACTATTTACAATGCAAAGTCTTGCAAACGCAAACCATCCACGATCTATATTACTTTAAGGTGACAACATAGAAATACGCTTCAGGTCCCTTTCTTTCCGCAAGTACTTGGATTATTGCAGACTACATTTCCCATGAAGCTCCTCTTCGGGGTCGCGTGGTTTAACTGAAGACTACATTTCCCATGAAGCTCCTCTTCGGGGTCGCGTGGTAAACATTGTGGCTACTTGCGCCACATTTTTCTATGGTCCTTGATGACTGTAAACTACCGGTTTTAAAGGTTCTAAAAGCAAGGAAGCCTTTGTGATTTGTTGTTGACATTTACATAAAAAAAAACAAAAAAAAAAACAATATTTATCGGCATGTCAACAGGTTTTTAGTATTAACAATACATGAGTGACAGCTAATTCCAACGTAATATTTGCCCTTCTATAATCATACATGTACGGATACGTCCAGCGGGTCCAAATACTGTCCCGAATGCCCTTGACAAGAACTACAAGAGGATTTCCTGTCATTTGGCATCCCCTCTCTAAAGTGAGTCTAGTCCGCCTTAGGCCAAGACCACGTATACATATTACAGGCGCTGAATGTGTCAACAGTATACCACTTTATAGACACTGCTGACTTGTAGCTACGGTACACTCCCCTAGTACGCTTTCTCTCTGCGTGTTTTCTTGCAGAACGAGTTCGGCGCGAACACTCATAGTGTGTTTACATGGTGCAGGACTTATCCAGGGGTTCCTGGGGGGACGGCGAGCGCGGCGGGAGCGGGACATGGTGGTGGCTCGCCTTGGGCAGCACCATGGGCTTGGGCCTGAGCGCCGGGGGCTTGAGCTGCACGCCCATGCGGGGGGCCACGGCCGGCGGCGCCGCCTTGAAGGTGCTCACGGCGTCGCTGGAGGAGGAGGAGGAGGTGGTGCTGGTGCGGCGGAGGGCGGGCGGCTCGCCGCCGGCGTTGTTGCTGCCGTTGCTGTTGGCGGCGGCGGCGGACCTCAGCATGGCGCTGCTGTGATGGACGGAGCCCAGGGACTCGCTGGAGCTGGCCGGGGTGGGACCCCCTCCCCCACCGCCGCCACCAGAGGTCTGCCGCTGCTCCAGGGTGTCCAGCACCACGTCCGGGGCGTGCTTGGCCGAGCTCTGGCGCTCCAGCTCACGCAGCTCGTTCAGCGCCGTGTTCATCGTCTCCTCTATGTCCTGTGGAGGGAGAGGAGAGGTTTGGTTGAATCGGAGATAGGAGTAATTAAGATGAGAAGAGAGGAAGAAGAGAGTCGCCGAGATTTGCGACGCTAGATTTGTTTTTTTTTTACTGGGATGAATCTAGAGTTGCAATACCATCTGTATAAAAAAAGTTAATCATTGCAAATTGCGGCCAACAAAGGAGCTGTTGTGATGTGATGTGATGTGATGCGAGTAGGATAGTTCTCCTAGAGAGAGGAGACACACCTAGAGAGAGGAGACACTAAGTGAAAGAACGAAAGAACAGGGCAAGAGGAGATTATTTGAAGGTGAAATAACAGTAAAACGATGGATGGAGAGTTGACTATGTGTTGAAAAGGAAAGGTCAGGCAAACAACTCAGAAAGAGATCCAGATTATCATAAAAAAGTGCAAAATCTTATAATCAATGAGAAACTTTGTGCGTTTTCAACTTATAATAATAAACAAACACATTATCAATGTAAATATAATAATTTCTGACGCTAGATTCTAATTTCTGACACTAGATTCTAGTTTTTCTGAAAAATCCATGTCCCTGTGCCAGTGATGCTCAACGCATTTCATGTTGAGCATTATCGAGAATTATCTACATTCGGTTACGGACCCCCATCTGAAAACATGTTCTAGCGAACCCCCAGAAGCAAAGCGTTAAAATCGTTTGCCTCGGAAATAACATATTCAAAGATTTGCACCACATTGTCACGCTTTTTCAAAAATAGCATCTACAAGTTCATAGCATGCCACTCGGTGGTGCGCTATGAGCTTGTGGATCCTGCAATTTTTCAATCACTAAAGTATATCATTATGCGTAGAACACCAAACACGTTACAGTACAGAGAGGGTAAAAAAATGGACACATCGGCTGCATAATTACTGACCAATACATCGTCCAGACCGATATATTTCTGGAGCTCAGAGGAATGGAAGGACGAACATCCAAGACACATGCAGAGGACATGCATATAGATGAGTGGAGAGGGGTTCCTTCTTTTACTGAAGAAAGACCCCCTTTGGCATGCTAAAGTCTTGAAACGTTAAATGTGGTGTAAGTGGTATTTCTTTGTGCGTTAAATAGCTCTATATTCTGATAGTAATCATTTTTCTTACTGAGCAAATACTATAGCAGTGATTAAAATCACAATACAGAGAGATTTAACAAGAAAAGTGAAAAAAAAAGAAAACCCACCACTTAACGAGAACAAGATGCAGAGACGATAACTTGTAATTCATAGTCCTAGTAGACAAACACAGACAGACATACAGTTGAGTGTAGTATCCATCTACCCCGCTGTCTGTCTGTGGTGCCGTTTTTCACTTTGCTTTTTTCCTCCCAAATCTGGAGCGGTAAATTAACTCTTTATAGAAGTCAGGCCTCTAGTATCAGAGAGGTGACACACAGCTGGTGTGGAGTCACTAAGAATCTACCAAAATAACTAATAAATTTAAAAAAAATAATAATAATAACTGCATAACACGCCTACAAATTGACGCTGTGGCGTGGACACCTCATAATTGGCGCTGTGGCGTGGACAACTTATAGGTCCAGGCTCTCCTTTTTGTTTTAAATATTGGAAAAATAGCCGATCTACGAGCTCAAAATCAACTATTTTTGCTACTCGTTAGTTTGACACCCGTATGATGAACATAAGGACATCAATGATGGAAAAAAGGAGATTTAAAAAGGAGATTTGAAATCTCTCTCTGACTGCAACACTATACAGTATATATTGAAAAAAAAAAAAAAAAGCTCTGCACCCAAAATGGTGAAAATGCACTAATGGGTTTTCCTTTGGTCAGTTTGGTCTCACAGCTACCTTTTGTACTAGCAAAGTCTGTTTACTAGCAAGGCTAGTACACAGTACTGTGCTAGTACACTAGCAAAGTACAGTGTAGTAGAAAAGTACTGTGTACCCTACTAGTGAAGTATTGTTTACTAGAAAAGTACTGTGTACTAGGAAAGTACCGTTTACTAGCAAGGCAAGGCTAGTACACAGCACTTTGCTAGCATACTCGGAAAGTACTGTGTAGTAGCAACGCGCTGTGTGCTAGCAAACTACTGTGCACTAGCAAAGCACTGTGTACTATCAAACTACTGCATTCTATCAAAGTGCTTTGGTTACTGTCCAACTAGAGGCCCAGCTGGTTAAGTGAACGCTCCGGATCGGGTTCAGGGTAGTACAACAACTAGCAGCCAGACGGTAGGGTAGCAGAAGACAAGGGACTGACTAGGTGGTTTTTACAGGGCGGGGCAGGGCTGGGATGGTGGGCGCCGCCCGTCCCTCGCTGACCTGTGCGATGGTCTCCGGGTCCAGGGGCTTCCCGCCGCCGCCGCGGTGGTGTTGGTGCTGGTGGTGGTGGTGGTGCAGGAGGTGGTGGTGGGGGTGAGGGTCAGAGAAGCCGGCGTACTGTCCCGAGGAGGTGGAGCGGCGGATGGGCGGGCTCTCCAGCTTCTTCAGGGACTCGTGGCGGCTGATGTTGGTCAGGCTGCCGTGGCCGGGCGGGGGTCGCGGCCGCTGGCGCCGCTGCTGCTCGGGGCTGTCCGTGAGGCCGGGCGTGGTCAGGTGGTTGTTGCGCGCGGCGCGCAGCATGTCCCGCGGGCTGAAGTGGCCGCCGCCGCCCAGCACCGGGGAGCCCATCTCGGGCGTGTGACCCCCGTGAGAGGAGGAGGAGGGCGGGTGCACCGAGCAGTGGATGTCGGTGGGGCGGGCCGGGGGTCGCCGCGACGGAGGGTCCGACCGCTTTCGCTGCCTGCTGCTGTTGGGGGAGGGGGGGGGGGGGGGGGTGTCAGTTTGACTCATGACGTTTTTGAAACAGTTGACTACGGCGTGCCCCAGGGCTCTACACTAGGCCCGCTAGTGATTTTCCTCAACAATAAATGTTAGTTTGTGCCTATTTTGTCTGCTGCTAGGGTTCATGTGGTTTAGCCATTTTGGGCAGGAACGCCTTTTGGTGTTCTAGGCATTATTAGCCTTACTTAGCATTACTTAACATTATTAGTATTACTTAAAAAATGAGCATTACTTGGCATTATTAACAATACTTACCATTAGCATTACATAGCGTTTATAACAACACTTCATATTTTTGGAAAATATGGTGAAAATGTGGCGCAAATATTTTCCAGGTATCATTTTTATTTTATCAACTACAGCTACAGATTTGTGTGCGGCTCAGGTTCAGGTCGATCACCTACTTAACAAACTGGTGGGTGTACACACATAAAAACATAATTTTAACAAATACTGTACACAAAAACAAAAAAGCAAAAAATAAATGTCCTCCTCCTATATAATAACAGTACCTGATCATCATAGCACAAACAAATCATGACACTTCATCTTTAACCATAACCAGTACTTGCAGCTACAGCCCTACTGATACATCAGTATTCATCAGTATCAATGACTTTAGTTAAGGATCATTCAAGTGATTGTGTTAAATATGAACACAATATTAATGACACAGAATTGGCGTATTATGCCTCTCAAGAGTTAAAATATTCATCATCTGAGTCACCCCAAATCTACACAACTAGAGATCTACCGGTAGGATTGCCGGTTATGTCTTCCGAAATACAGCCTGGAATTGTAGATAAAAACAGAAGAAAATCTTTGAGTTTTGGGGTCTGTTAGGGCTAATATGCCTCAAATGCCGAATAAATAGTGGGCCCTGGTATGAAAAAAAAAAGGTTGAAAACCACTGTTGTATACCAAATCTGTATTGGTGGGGAGCTCCAGAATGTATCTCTCTCTCTCTCTCTCTCTCTCTCAAAAAACAAAAAAAAGGGTTTGATGTACTGCTCGAAAAGTTACATCACCCCAGACAGACAACACGTCTACACCGAGGAGAAACACTGGGTCTCGCTGCAGAGAGAGAACTTTGGATAAAAAAGATAAACAACTGCAGCTGCTGCTAATGACCCGCAGGGGGAGCCGTCTGCATTCAGAAGAACCTGGCTGGCTGCTGGCTCCCTTGGGAGGACCACTACCAGGGCTTAGGAAAGAAAAACAAGCAGGCTAGTGCACTGCTCAGTCCCTCACACACATCAAACTATGAGCCCTTCAGCCTCTCTCTCTCCATGTCCATGTATTACGTTCTCTCTCTCTCTCTCTCTCTTCAAACAAGAGAAGCACTCACGTATTGCATCGACTCAAATCCTGCTGCACTCGTAACGACAAGCAGCTGCTGTAATGCCATTTGAACTGCGGTTTTCTACCAGTGGTCCGGGGGGACCACCAGTGGTCCTTGGTTCCAGGTGGTCCCCATGCTAAATGATGGACAGTTGGTTAACCAGATGTACTGCAACTCTTTGAGAGCGTAAACATGTTTTCATGTTTACGCTCTCAAGACTTAATATCCATCAAGTGAATTAGCCCCAAGTCTACACAACTAGAGAATGTAAAAGATGAATTGTCGTTTTGATCCGCATGTTTGACCGTTTTGGGGCAAAAAATGTCCTCAAATGGTGGTCCGTGGCACAAATTCTGAATAAATAGTGGGCCCTGGTATGAGGTATGGTTGAAAACCTCTGCATTAGAATAAGATGCCGTTTTTTCAACAACATAATCATGCTGGCTGGCGTGCCTTTGGGGAGGAGGGGGATGCTTTAGTGTTGTTTACCAAACTTGCCAGTATTGCCATGACCACCCAACCTGACAACAGGATTCTGTGACATGAGCATGGTTGATTAAGAACACTGGGGGGTGTGGGGAGGGGGGCATAGCGACGACAGGCTGCATAACGATTGTAATATGATAAATATTTCAGCAGCTCTGAGGCATGTCTGGAATAGGACAAGGAGAGAAAGAGATGATCCCAAACCGGAGAGATTGGTCTCTGTCCTTGATTTTTGTCACAGATGTCCCCTTTTTCTGAGGTTCCCCTCCCTCCTATTCCCTCCCACCCCCTCCCTCCCTAACCAAATGGACCCTAGCGGGTCCATTTGGTTCCATTTGTACACCCTCAGAAAAAAAGGTCCTAAAAAGAAAACTCATTAATATGGTGACATAACTTGAGGATGTCATCAAGTTGTGTTTCACCATGTTAATGTCTTTTTTTTTTTTTTTTTCAGATCTCCATTTCTAGGAAATACAGAATGGACTTTTTAGCATGTCCACACAACATCTCTAAGCTATATTAATTAATGGCAGTAAAATGTTAAAAAAGGGTGGTATTCCCCTTTTAAAGTTGTGCTGGTGCAGTGATGGGAGTAAGGTTGTAGACAGACTTGAAATTTTCCATTTGCCTGGTGGAAGACATATGCACACAGAAAAAAAACCCACACCTACGTACGTATGGCTCCTCGTGGTGCGATTCATTAACATTTCAGCTGCACCGTTCGTTCGAGGGGAAAGTGAGTCGGAGAGTGAATGAGCGAGGGAGCGAGCATGCTTCCCGATAAAATAAAAAAATAAGGATCTCATCATGCATTTTGGCGAGAGCCTGTAGCAGACATCTCAAGGTCGCTCAGCAGCACCACTGCAAGGAATGAGAATGCAGCTATGAATTTGAAAAGAGAGAAAAAAAAGAATGAAAATCCTGGCACCCCACCAACAGACTGGAGCTTCACTGCCAAAAGGAGATATCTGTGACTGTATCCTCTGTGTGTGTGTTATTTTCTGCTACGCAAACTAATGTGTGTCTGTGCGTCTGTGTGTTGTTGTGCATTACGTGTGTGGCTTCTAAAGAACATCTGTGAAATCAACTTTTAAAGTGCAAATAACTAATATTTATATACATATTGTACACTTATATACATATTGTATATGTCCCTCCAGCTTATTTCTAATGGTTTGAGCCCCAATCATCACTGATATAACCAGTCCTTGTCCTGAGGTGCTGGGTGCACTGATATGCAGGATATTTTATAGTATACTTATTATAATACTGATGCTAGATAAAAACAGTCTTGTTTAAATCCATGTTCACTTGGAAAGTCAACCATGGTGAACTGTATAAACAAAGTGGAAATGCAAATTTGGAACTGAAGACTGAAGGAGAGAAGGAATAATAAAAAGCAGAGAGCATTGATGACATAATTATGAGGACAAAACGAAACAAGCTGTTCCTGAAAGCAATTTACATTAAAGCTCTTCTATGATAGACTAATTGTTCAAACTAGATATTTGTGGGGATAGAAAACACACATGGTAGTACCAAAACACAGACAATAAAATAAAATAAAAAGGTTGAATTTCATGTTATTTCCCCTTTAATAAAACTTTGCGCATGATTCTTCCACTGGATTTAAAAGGAATCCATTGTGCACTATATGTTCTAGACTAGACCAATGGGAAGGATGAAAGGATGTCTTTATTTGCCACTGAAAAAAGTGTGGACAAAATGACAAAAGTAAAGGGTGGAGCACACACCGAGTTTTGGGAGCGTCAATCACAGTGAAAAGATCGAGTTTAAAAGATGAAGCACTATAGTATGTGGCTATATAATGACCACGGAAAATGTATTTTTCAATTCACAGGCCCTTTAAACCAGCACCACCCAGTGTGAGAAAAATCTGAAAGTGTGACTTGTTGTTGTGTCCAGGGGCGGATATAACATTTCCCAATTGGGGGGGCAGAAGAAAATGGTAAGGGGGCAGCTTCATCGCCCGTGTCGCTTCGCGCCACGGGCGATGAAGCTGCCCCCTTACCATTTTCAGTAGTGTTTCAAATACTTTCAAATACAAGCACTGAAATATCTTGGGTTGTTTTGCATGCCATCATGTTTGGTGGGGCAGACTGGGCATTTAGGGGGGCATTGCCCCCCCCCCCCCCCCCCCCCCCCCCCCCCCCCCATGCCTATGCCTATATCCGCCCCTGGTTGTGTCTGCCGTGTGGTCTCTGAACTGACCTGCTGATGTAGGCCTCAGAGATCCTGCTGTCGCTGGGGGAGACCAGGTCTTTGGCCGAACATTTATCGTCCCCGGCGTGGCCGCTGCTGGCCTCGCTGTCCGCCTTCTGACTCAGCGTGTCCGAGAAGCTGTCGTCTCTGGGACACGAGAGACACAGACAGAAAGAGACACAGAGAGAGAGAGAGAGAGAGAGAGAGAGAGAGACAGCAAGAGGGAGGGAGAAAGAGAGAGAGAGAGAGAGAGAGAGAGAGAGAGAGAGAGAGAGAGAGACAGCAAGAATAAGAAGGGGAAAAAAGTGAAAACGGAGCATATTTCATTCTAGCCGCATGTCTCAGATGACAGTGCTTGATATCATAGTTTCCTGTGGCGTCAGCAACTCGTGCTCTCCTCCAAGGTCCCCACGGAGTCACCATGAGTCATAGCAGCGCAGTAACATCCCCGCTGTTAACTCAACCCGTAAGGAAGGTCCATTTGCAGGAGGGGGCGAAATCCGTTTGAGACCGCGACGGCTGCCGTCGTGGCCATTTTGCATAACAGTCGAGTGTTTTGCAAAACAGTTGCGGTCGCTTTGCATAAAAGGCATGGCCGTTTTGCATCACAGTCGAGGGTTAAGGTTAGGTTTAGGCATAGGTATTACTGAGGTTATGTTTAAGGTAAGGGGTTAGGTTTAGTAGGGAGAACTGTTCTGCAAAACGGTTGTAACCGTTATGCAAAACGGCCACAGTGGTTTAAAAACCATGGAACCATGGAACCAAATCCATTATGTACGCTCATTTGTACACTCATCGTATGGAGATCGAGGAATGCTCCTCATCTCTGCAGCTCTTTAGTAAACAGTGAGCTGTTTCCATAAGATAATCCAATGAGAGAATGCACTGTATAAGAACTATTCAGATCATTCAGACAGTTTCAGAAGTCTGTACTGAATCTAAATGTGGCCCTTGGCCACTGCCCCTTTTCAAACAGCCTAATGCGCATCAATTTGGGGGAGGGCTGGGGTGGGGGGTCCTTGACATGATAACGTTTGTGAGGATCCTGAGCGCTAAGGGAGAAACCGCCCTGCCGTACTCTTTCATTAGCTACGAAAACACCCCATCAGCAGTGAATTATTGATGGAGAGCCTGACAGGACAGCTGTATATGACATGCAGCAGGAGGGGAGAGAGAGAGTGGGAGTAAGAGGGAGGAGGGAGGGAGGACAATCTAAACGGTGCGTCTTTGCCGGACCCGGCTACTAAACGACAGGGGCAATAGTGTGCTCTCTCTCTCTCCCCCTTCCTAACTAGACAGCCAATCCACTCCATTAGCCAGTGGTGGTTGCCTAGGGCAGAGGGTACGCTTGTGGGCCCCAAGTGGGACAGTGACAGTGACAGAATGGCTGGCTAAGGACTTGGGTGATGCAGGACGCTTCCAGGGTTGAGCAGGGCTGAACCAGCCCAAAGTCCCTTCTCTGTTCCCTTCGCAAACAACCCGGGATCCTTTTTGATTAGAACGTGGCTGACGGCAGACTTTTGAGTTTGATTTTGACCCCTGATTTTTGGGGTGCCCATAGAGTTAGACCACTGATTACCAATCGACTCAGCACAGGAAGGGGAAGCCAATCACAGCACAGCAGTCTCCAGCAGATTCATAATGAGCCAATAGAGTGGAGGTGAGGTGGAGTTAGATTCTGTTTTTAAACAAATCTGTTTACAAACACACTGTGTGTACACACTTGAAGTTTCCACTATTAAACTTCAATACGAAAATTAGCTGCAACTTTAATTACACAATCAAGCAAATACACAAATGAAACCTCATGAAATTAAATCGCTACAAGCTACAACACAGCTTGTGGATCAGCTATTTTCCAATCGATCTACTGGACAAAGTACATCGTGATCATGCCAAATATAGATCTGTGATTGTCCAATATTTGAGATCGCTATATTGGTCATAATTATAGATTATGTTTACATATCACTTCATCATGAACGAAACGCATTAACATGGTACTACTCACATGTCTTGTACCACGATGTACTGGTGTGGCACCAGGCCATCGATGCCGTTGTGCCGGCCCTCCCACCAGTCATCAGAGGCTCTCTGGTACAGCAGCAGGGACGCTCCCTTCTTGAAGGACAGCTCGCGGGCAGACCGGCCCACGTAGTCGAACTTGGCGATGGCTTCGATGGGCTCGCCCTCTGTGGCAAAAGGGAAAGATGATGGACATTATTAGCACTTTTATTTTTTGAAGGAGACTTTTTTGACAGTTCCAGGCTGAATGATAAGCAGGCATGGGGACTTTGGAGAGTGAAGGGTTGCAGAGAGACCAGATAGCCAATCAGAAGTCGTTGTGGCATTGTGGAGAGACCATATAGCCAATCACAGAGCCGGTACAAAAACCAGCCCACGGCTCAGTGGTCAGAGAACAATTCTGCAGAAATAAAACAGCAGCTGCTTATTAGATGACACGTCATTTCTTGATTCAGAATGAAAGGCGCTAGAACAGCGGTTTTCAACCTTTTGAATTCCAGGGACCACTATTTATTCAGCATTTGAGCCATTTGAGGACATGTTCGCCCCCACAGACTCAAATCTAAAGATTTCTTTTGCTTTTATCCACAATTTCAGGCTGGATTTTGTAAACATAGATCAAAAATGAGCATTCTTCTACATTCTCCAGTTGTGTAGACTTGGGATAATTCAGGTCATGAGTATATTAACTCTTGAGTTCCAAAAAAAAGGTCCAAAAGGGTAAAAAAAAATAATCACATTGTATCACAAATAACTTTTGGGTTTTCATGAAAAAAGTTACCTAGCGCGACCTTACATTTTTTCTACTGTGTTTGCGTGTTGAGCGCATGTGCAATAGTGTGCCTGCACGTGAGGCACGCATTTGGACTACGATGCACATGGGCATCGGTTAGTTATTTTTGTACCCAGGCTCCGTCCGCAGCAGACGGACACAGGGCCAGTGCAGGACCCCCAGGGCTTTGGGACAGATATGGACAGTATATATAATTATATATAGACCCTGGCGAGGGGGAGATCTATACGTGTCCCCGGCCTTACGGATCACTGGAAACAACCGACTGTACTGCACAGACTCCAGGGGTTGTCAACCTACTGGTTGGGGAGCCACAGGTGGTCCCCACATATTTGTTGGGGGGTCCCCAGGTGACAGTGAGTGAAGTGACTATTAAAGATAATAGAGGCAACTTTTTAACCAAAATATTTTTAATCAAAATAGATACAGTATATAGGTATATTTTTTGTTGCCTCTCCCCCCTCTACGTTGCTTGTTTGATGCTGCAGCTGTTTCCCTGCAGAGATGGCACAGCATGTCGGCACAGCAGTCTCCAGCAGTTTCATAATGAGCCAAACAAATCTGTTTACAAACACAGTGTTTGTACACACTAAAGTTGTCTCTATTACCTTTATGGTCTTTCAAGGCCTTTTTAATATCTAAAACAATCTAAAACAATACATAGAAATGATTCTTGGAAAATGGCTGGCTTATATTTGTGGCAATAGAGGTATGTTTCAGTCAATGACCTTCATCAGGTATAAAGGGAGAGATAAGCATGAGCTTGATAATCATTGTGAAGATTATTATTTGTTTTGTCTTAACAGCATACACTTTTATACCTTGTGTGTAACTTTCCAAGTCAAAACAATATGCTGTAGAATATTCTAGCATGATTCAATTCCTAATAGCATAACATGTTGTCAGTCTTATACAGTATATGTGTGCCTACGTATAATGCTCAATGAGAAACTTGTGTCTTTATAAATGGCTAAGTTATGTATAATACTATAGTGTTCTGGTGAGCGGTAAAGTGAGCCTGTTCCAGTGTGTTCCACTTCCCATAATACTGTATATGCACGCACACAGAGACAGATATTTGTGCTCTGAGTTCTCCATATTTGAGTCAGGCATGCCCAAAGTGTGTGACGTTATCGCCTCCAATTCTACTTGATATTTCTGTTTTTCATTAATCTTCTAAACATTGTGGTCCCTGAGAGGATTCCATGTGGTCCCCAGCTAACTCTTGAAGAGCGTAAAAATGAAACCAGGGTCCATTTGGTTTCTTGTTTACACTATCAAGATTTAAAATATACATCATCATTCATCATATTCATGTAAATTAGCACAAGTCTACACAACTAGATAATGTAGATAAAAGTGATAAAAGTTTTTTGATGTATATTTGACTGTTTGCCTTAAATTGTGGACAAAAACTAAAAAAAATGTTTATTTTTGGGTCTGAGGGGTGAAACTGTCATTAAATGGTGTTTCGTGGCTCAAGTGCTGAATAAATAGTGGGCCCTGGTATGAAAAAGGTTGAAAACCATTGTTCTAAAAAAGATCACTAATATGAAAATAGTACACAACAGACTTTGCAGATCTGCTATTTTGGGATTGTATTTTTTATTTTATTTCTGATCCTCTCCCACAACAATAATGAAAGGCTTCCATATATGTCGGCGTCTATGGTGGGAAACGACAAAAACAAAAGGCAAAACAAAACAGCAACCCTGTTGCTCGCTTCTGCGGCAGCAGCAGCGACAGCCAGACCCTCTGTGTTACTCAACACAAAACCATCCACATTTCCAAACCAAATGTGTTATGTGCAGGCAGCGCGAGGAAGACTCGCCTGCTGCTAAAAATAGACTCCTTTATTCCGCACACATTCTCCTTACTACTCCCGCCCGCCGCTCCTCACAGACCCCCCCTCCGCCTCCCCACCTCCCAAGATCCATTAAGTTAGACAGGAGATCCCTAGACACGGACACACACATACTGCACACACATAGAACCTTTTCCAGGCTATCTATGAATAACAACGCTACAGTATGTGAGTGTGAAAAGCCATCATGATATACAGTATCCTTCCCAAGATTCCCAGATGCCCGAAGGAGCCATGTGGAAGGGAAAATAGGAAACTACAGGGTGATGCAGAACAGAGAAGAAGCAGTGGACGCATTCCTCCCTTAGGACCTGTTGTCACCGTTATTACATAATAGTAGGGCATTTTGGGGACTAAATCGTTACCAAGAAATTACGTTTCTAATAACATGTACTGTACTAAAAGATTGAACCATAACTCACGTGGGAAACCTCATAAAAAGTCAAAGTCAGGGTACTAGTCACAAAAATTGGAAAATTTTAATCAAGCTTTATGTAGCATGTGACATCTCTAACTAGATGGTTTTCATGAATGCTGAATCCATTCCAAGCATTACTAAAAACACACTCATTTGTCTGAAATCTGCAATAGCACTTGCCCAAATGCCCTGAATAAGCACATTTATGATGACAGATACAGATACATGCTTTTTTTGCCCAAGGAATGTTTCTGAGCAAAACTAACACTGGATGAATGGATTCAGCATTGTGAAAACCCCCTAGTTAGACATACCATTTTGCATGTTTTGCCTTCTATAGGTTGTGACTAGTACCCTGACTTTGATCTGTGTTTTATAAGGTTTCACACAGGAGTTGAATTTCTATCTTTGGGAAACATGTGATTAGACGCCATTCGGAAACATAACTGGTGAAGAAATTTCCCGGTAATGATTTAGTCCCAGATTTTCATAACTTTCCCTTCACTGAACACATACTATTTTGAGGCATTGCAGTGAAAAACCAGCTGGAATAAATTAACAAAAAAAGATTATGGTTTTGGACATAAAAAAGGTATTTTTATGGCGTAGTGCTTCTCCATTCAGCTCATCCCAGACAGCAGCGTGACGAGGCTGACAAGTGGCAGGCTGGATGAGATGTGGCTCAATCTGATGTGACGGACACAGAATTTATTCCCTGCCGTCTGAATTAATTGGACGGTGTGTGACGGCAGACACTCTTGTTAATATGGGTCACGATGCCACAATCAATACAGGATGTCTTTCCGTTCCTTCTCACGCTCATGGGGCGGATCTAGGAATTGGCATGAGGGGGGCAATGCCCCCCTAAATGCCCAGTCTGCCCCATCAAACACGATGGCATGCCAAACAACCCAAGATATTTCAAATTAAAGTGCTTATAATTAAAATGATTTGAAACAATACTAGTGCTACTAAACAACTAACTACAGTTGTGGCACCACTAAACCAACAGCATTTCATCATTGAAAACAGAAAACTCTCTGAGTCAGACCTTTAGCTTTATGCATGCTCTGTTGTACCTTCAACAACAACTGATATTATTATTGATGCTTTACTTGCCTATTAAAAGTCCTGTGGCGCGATGAAGCCGTCCCCATAACATTTTCTCCTGCCCCACCAATTGGGAAATGTTACATCCGCCTCTGCACACGCTGCCTTTCTCGTGCCCTCGTCTCTGAGACTACGCGTCTGTCCAACTACTACTGTACTGTATCTATCTATCCATCCATCTACATCCATCCATCCATTCTATGCATCATCTCTGCCAAAGAGGTAGAGAAAACAACACTGATAACCACAGTGTAAGATGTCTTAAAGGGGGAATGACATGAAATTCAACTTTTTTATTTTTTAGTGGTTTTGATGCTTCCTTGTGTTTTCTATCCCCACAAAGTATCTACTTTGAAGTTGAACAATCCGTTTTTTCATATCATACAGCTTCAAATTATAGAACTTTAATGTGAATTGCGCAAAACAAGCCTGGTTGTATCTAGCAACAATATTACAATGACTCTACTATAAAATATCCTGCATATCAGCGCCCCCACCACCTCAGGACAACGTGGTACTGCAGCTAAACTGTTCAGCAAGAAATAACAAAGACTGGTTATATCAGTGGCGATTGGGGCTCAAACCATTAGAAATATGCTTGAGGGACATATACAATATGATATTCAGTATTAATAACCATCTTAGGAATCCATGTTATTTGTGCTTTAAGCTACAATCTGTGATGCTTAGGTCAACCATGGTCATCCAAAAGTCAACCAGTAGTTATCTTACTAGAGTAAATGTCTCAGGGGAAGGGTAGACAGATCTCCTGTTCCAACCACAGCAGATCTACTAGTAGTTATAGTGTATTAACATCTACTGTACCATACGGACTCAAGCTGGAGTTACCTGAACTCCACATTGAGAACCAGTGTGCTTCAGCACAGATATTAGTGTTGGATACATGAGCAGAGGAGAAACAAACAACCTTCCAGTACGGTAAGTCCAGCCCTAATCGGTCCAATCCAACATGGATCTTTTACTGCCAGGCCATTCAAGCCATACCGCCGCAGAGCAAAGTGAGATGAGAATCAATGTCACAGTCAGTTCACCCCTGACCCTGCAGCGTTTGGACCAGAATCGACATAATCGACACTGAGCAGGAGGGGGGAAATTAGCTTCACGTCCCGTTGTTTGTGATGGACTGCCTGCATGTCAACATGGAGCTGACTTATAGCGCGCCTACCGCAATGTATCTCAATTAAATGTCCATGGCCACAGATGTCCCACTCAACATCTGTCTGAATTACATGCTATCTCAAATAAAACATAACCTTTTGCAATTCGCATGGTCGACTCATCAAGTCTAGTTCAAGTGCCACGGCTACAGTGGAGACTTAAAGGTTATAGAGGCAACTTTAGTGTGTACAAACACTTTGTAAACAGATATGTTTACAAACTGCTGGAGACTGCTGTGCTGTGATTGGCTAAAACGCTGCCTCACCTCACACAACTCCCCCTCCATCTCTCACATTAGCTCCGCCTGTCCTCAGCCTGATGATTAATGTTTTGTTTTCATGATTTGTTGACCGACCGTTCTGGACCGTCTGCAGGACGAAGCTAGTGTCTGCAGGGAAACAACTGTAGCATCAGAGTAAAAGCAACATAGAGGGGGAAAAGGCAAAAAATATAGCTACAGTATAATATATCTATTTTGATTTGATTGACAAAAAAAATGCCTCTATTACCTTCAAGAGCCGAGTCTTCAGATTACAGCAGACAAATGGGAGAATCTAAAGTTCTAGCTTAAGTTAAGAGTTTGTCACCCAGTTCTGGGACCCCCCGGTAGGGAGAAGAGTCTGGGACGATGCTTTCTGCTAGCTAATCTGAGTGAGCTGGTCAATTTAGGAGAGAGAAACTGGCAAAACATTGGTCAAAAATAACTATCCTTCTACATTGTCTAATTGATTAGATTCTTAAAATTAAGTAATTCAGGTGTTTAAATATAATTTAACTCTTGAGACTTTAACTCTTGTACTCTCAACAGTTACAGATCTATAAGGGTCCATTTGGTTACCAACTGTCCATTACATAGTCGGGGACCACCTGGAATCCTCTCAGGGTCCCCCGGACCACCTGTTGAAAACCCCTGTTTTATACCATTCAAGTGATATAGATGTCAATCAAATATATATATTTTGGCAGGGTAGTAAGCACATTGTTAATAAGTAACAGTCCATTTAATGTAAAAATCTATTTGGCTTTCAATAAGACGTTTTCTAAATTATAATCAACGCAAAGGTGAACAAGCATACTGGAGAATGGAGAGAATCGAGATAGAGATAAAAGCATGAAGTTGTTTTCCTCAGAGAGACAGGTTGGTTTCAGGGCTGCGGTCGGAGATGGATGGCACACTTTAACAGAAGCTAACAAGGAAGTACTAATGACATCCAGGCCCTTCAGAGAATAATGAGAGAGGGGAAAAAAACAACAACAGCAACAACATCAGCTAAGCCATTAAACATGCAAACAAAGGGAACTGGCAACCACTGTCAGTGGAAGATCTACTTTTAAAATTCCATCGCCATCGCGTCCAAAATGAGATCATCATGATTGTTTTTTAATAAGAAACCAATGACAATAGCCCCGACCACATTTAACAGATCCCACAGGGAGGGGCTTGGGTCGGTAAAGAGCCGCACGCGGGGGTGTCGTGCAAACCGAAAATAGTCGATCCGCAAGCTCAAAGCGGTTCGTGCCGCGACACACTGTGAGCTTGCAGATCGGGTATTTTTTTTTTGGGTGCACAAAGCCCACACGAAGCAAAGTATAACTCAGGGGAGCCATCCTCCTCCTCCCTCTTTCCGTTTCCAATCTAGGAGTGAGATGTTTGGACGCAAGAAAATGCGGTTGCAAAAACATTTTCATCATCTATTTTCATCCTTTTGTCCTCTTTCGTCGCCCTAACCGCCCGGACACCACACTCCGCCCCCTTTTTCCACAGAGGCCCACTTTAGGAACCAGCGTGTGCCAGTCAGTAGTAGAGTGAGACATCTTCGTTAGTTAGGAGGACACGCAGCTATAACCAGGGTGATTAGGAGGAACAGCAGAGGCAATAATGAGGACAGATGGACTGTGTTTCCACCACAGAACTCTTGTGCTAAACTCCGTCTGAAGCCACTGATTGAGAGTGATGCAGGAAGTAAAGTCCAACACACAGAATCAGTAAGGAAAAAAACAATGAAAAGGATTTTAAATCGCTATTGAAATGTCCTCAAAATACAAATGTACATCGCTCTCTGACTCCTTTCTTTGTATACAGAGTATATATGCCAGTTTTATTACTACTGAGCTGTATTCCAGTACAGCTCAGTATGAACTCATTATCAGGGTGTCGGTAACTCAGTCACTGGATAGTAACCGCAAGGTCGCCGGTTCGAACCTGAGCTAGTGCCGATGTGTCCCTGAGCAAGACACTGAACCCCTAGTTGCTCTTGATGTGCTGGTTGTGCCTTGTGCCATCAGTGTATGAATGTGTGTGTGTGAATGGGTGAATGTGATGCACAAACTACATAAAGCCTTAGATAAATGCACCATTTACCATTTATGAATGGAGCAGTGAATGTGAATGTCTGTCTAGCTCTTTGGTGGTCACTGTGTTTGAAAAAGGCCCAGACAGACCCAGCATGGACCACCATGAGGCTCCTACTGTGGCTCGGCAGTGACCCTTTAACAGAACAAAAATAAATAGAAGATTTCTCTCAAATGGTTTGCCTCCGTGTTTGCACAGCAAGCACAATCAGATTAGGAATAGAAAATGGCACCGCTCAACCTGCTATTGAACTACTAACTGTGAGTGGGTGCGTTTGTGTGTAGTGTGTGTGTGTGTGTGTGTGTGTGTGTGTGTGTGTGTGTGTGTGTGTGTGTGTGTGTGTGTGTGCGTGTGTAGTGTGACTCACCGTCCTCGCTGCAGGTGTGCGTCTCGGTCCCTCCTTCATTGTCCACCTCCTCCAGCGCTCCGTGTTCACTGTAGGGACTCTCACTGTGGGTAGACGCGCACGCACACGCACACGCACACGCACACGCACACGCACACACACACACACAGTGAGTCAAACGTTGACAGGTTTATAGTTGTCAAAGTGCAGGTAGAAGTGAATGACTCAAGTTCTGTTCCTCTGGAGTCAGAGACCAAAGCAACACACAGCTGAGACCTGTCCAGAGCCACAACTAACTGAACCACGCGGTGCCAAATACCTTATTTACATGCTCACAGCGCCATGCTTTGAGATCAGCTATTTTCACTAATAACTTGTGGATATGGATCCACATGGATCAATTGGTTAATCGGTTGATCCAAACGGGTGACTGCAGTAACTTCTATTCTATGCCAGGGGTGTAATAGTTAACGAAAAATAACTAAAAAAAATAATTAAAAAATGATAATTAAACTGAAACTGTATTGTGTGCTCACAAAACTAACTGAAATTATAGAGAAAATACGCTTAGTTTTAGTTTTTTAACAACACTTCACTTGTTTTTAAATGGTATATTTTCTTATGAATGAGTGACTCTTTTTGAAACCTACACCTGGCAAATAAATCAAAGTAGGAAAAAACAAAATAAATGAAACTGAAACTGAAGCTAATAAAACCAACTAAAACTAAGCATTTTCACCTATATAAAAACTAGCAAGCCCACTCTAAAAATTAACTAAAACTAAACTAAAATGAAAAATCCCAAACTATTATAACACTGTTCTAAGCGGTGCACCTTATAGTGCGGTAAATGCAATGCTCACCAGTAATCTCCTCCAGCCATGCACTTCTCGTAGATAGGTCCGTCCAGCTCCTTGGCGTCTGGGAAGATGGTGTCATGGTGGATGATGATGGTCTTAACGATCTCGTTGACGTGGGCCTGGCAGGACACCTGGTCCAGGCTGTCCGGCGTGGGCATGAGGGTCGGCCCGAAGCAGATGGCCAGGTTGTAGGGGTCCATCATGTTCTCATCGCTGTACTGGGACAAGCTGGGATGGGACAGGACGGGGAGAGAGACGGCACCAAATTCAATTTAGTTGACCATGGACACCCATAAAGTGAAGCTATTCAACAGTCTACCAATTTTTCGAGTCACAATTTCAATAGCCTCGACACCCAGGCTTTCATTTTCGTCCGCCTTGCGCGAAAACGGAAAGCCTGGACTAACGCGCGTTGGAAAGTGGCCTTGAGGGGAGTGTCAACCTTCCGGGGTGGGCGTCGCTCTAAATAATGTGACGTAGAATTGCAGTGGACGGGCGTGGGCGGGGCCGGAGATGACGACACGTTAGTGAGATCAAATCAGAGCGCAGCACTTCCGCCGTGTGGATCCCACGACACCCCCGCCCCCCAAGGCCAAAATCATTGAGGGCTAGACCAGGCTACAATTTCAAATACTGGATTGTGATTGGCTTAGAAGAGTGGTAAATAGGACAACTCTGCTCAGAACTTCAAAATACCCAGATGGAAATTAGATGCAAATGAACCGCCAACAGCTTACAACGGTTGTAACTAAAAATGCTTGCAAGCTGAATTTAACATGAAAGGTTGTGGGTTGTTGTCTGATTTACCACTGATCAACCCACTGTTTCAGTGGCATACAATCCTGGATAAATCAACCCTGGGTAAATCGGCCAACAATCCACTCCCTTTCATGGTAAATGCCCTACTTATCCTTTACTCATGTATTTACAGTATATACCAACACTTGAGCTTGTATATCTTCTGTTTTTCAATAGCCAACATATAACATAGGGATAATGTGTCTGACATTTTGCTGGAGATCTACAAAGCGCACCAAAGCTGGTAAGTATGACATCTGTACTCACTGGTTGAGGAAGGCAAAGAGGTATCTCATGACGATCAGGACAGATCTGGGTACAGTCAGCAGGATCTTGCGGATGTACAGAGCTCTCTCATACAGGTTCTCTATTCCTGCACACAAGACAAGACCACGCTGCAATCAATATGGGCCAGTTGGTTATACTTACAACCAACTGTTAAAGGGGAATTCCGCTCATTTTTGATTTTTTTTTTCTGAGAGCGTACAAATGCAACCAAATGAACCCTAACGGGTTCATTTGGTTCCATTTGTACGCTCTCAGAAAAAAAAGAAGCGTCTAAAGAAATCCATTAACATGGTGAAAATACATCTTGATGATGAGGAGGTTTTCTTCAGACCCCCATTTCTTGGGAACACAGAATGGGGGAACTTTTTTTATCATGTTCACCCAACACCTCTAGGGTATACTAATGGCATATTAGAATGTTGAAAACCTTTAATGTATGCCTGTGTGTGTGTGAGTGTGTGTGTGTGTGCGTGCGTGCGTGCGTGCGTGCGTGCGCGCGTGTGTATACAATGATCTCTTGGTATACAATGATCTCTTGGTAGGGAACAGGATGTCATTCCTGTTTAATATATGAGGTGTGTAAATCTCAGATACACACACGCACGCGCGCGCGCACGCACGCACGCACGCACGCACGCACGCACGCACTCATTGATAACAACCATGTGGGGCATTCATTCATGCAGGATATAAATAGATGGCCATGTTAAAGTGGATCCTATATAGTGAATCCAAACCAGAGTCTCTTGGGACCCCAGCAAAGAGTTACCTTTGCTTTACTACTCGTATTCAGGAGGAGGTTATGCTATTTGCACCACTGTGTAAAGATATCCGTGTGTGTGCATAATAGAGTCGAGCAGTCCGGCCCCCCTCATGACATCACCCTTGTTCCAGAAAATGGACCCGCTAGGGTCCATTTGGTTCACATTTGTACACTCTCAGGAAAATGTCGAAAATGGGTAGAATTCCTCTGTAACTTTAACATGCAGTACTGTAGCATACTGTATATGGGTCTTCAACACAAACTACTTGAACCCTAGAATAGCATATTCCTGGGAGAACATTAGAAAATAGGCTAGTAGATCCCTAGCACAACACGTATGTGAACTTGTAGATCGGTAGTAGAACAAGCACAGAGAAATAGGGCAAATTTACAAGTTTAAGTATTGAGGGTGTACTGTAAATGGTGAAATGTCTAAAAAAAGATATTTCTAAGCTAAGGCGTCTTTGGGATGAAAAGCGACATGCTTGACAACAACTAGTGCTTTTTTAATTCTTTTTTTTCTGCTGCCATTTCGTTTATATGAGGCTCCGGTTGCACAGGCTGGGCCAAAGATAGCGCTGTCACCCTCAAACCAGCTCGTTTCCGACTGCCGTTCGGCCCCTTGGGAACACTTTGTCATGTATTTCCAGCTTACGTGAAGAACCTAACTAGGTTTTTGCACGGCTCTGGAGCTGCTATTTAAAGACCAGCCCCAATGCAAGCACATACATTAAACATACACCCCCCCACACACACACATACTGACTGTATATAGCGATGTCCAACAACACATGCCAAAAAAGGGACATTTTTCACTTTTGTGTATTTTAAATAAAACCCCCATAAGTCGATTTTTAATTAAATGAAAACGTGCTGCGTGTTGACTTATCCATTATCCATTATCACATCAATAAAAGCCAATAGACGTTAAGCTGAGCTGTTTTTTAATCCCATTCCTGAATCCTCCAAAAACACAGGTGTCTTAAATAGAGTCAGAAACAGTCCGTTTTTAATCCCATTCTGGCATCCAGACAGTGTATTACTGGGTTTAAACTCACTCAACACGTTAAATGATATTATCTGAACACATAGTGGTAGAAATAAGCCACATAGTACAGCAGCAGAGCTGAGTGACGTTTGTAAACATCCATGTGTAGTGTGTAGTATACTGTATACAGTAGCTCATCATACAGCTGTCCCTCACTCTTTGCACCCCATAGCCTGAAGGGATGCGAGCTCTGATTGGTTCAGAAACTTCAGATCAGCGTTTCAGGCTGAAACTTCAAAGTAAAATACCCTCCACTTCCGGTTCACTGCACCTTTAACTTCTACAGGATACTATTATATCACACAAATTGCAATTACTCACCAGTTCTTTTAACAGTTATATTTAGTTGGAACGTTTACAAAACATAGACAATGGCTGTTTTTGGTTAATGATTCTTCAGCAAAACTGAAAAATGGAAATTAACTATAATAATACCATCCCTCTTGTGTAGGCCCAGTAAAGATCTCACACACACACACACACACACACACACACACACACACACACACACACACACACACACACTCATTTGCAGGCACTTTTTAAAGGCGCAACAGATACTGTACTACAGCTGACCTGACTTGTGAAATGAGGACAGTGTTGTTGAAATCTTTTTTTTAATACGCTGGCTGGATGTTTAGCCCCCATGATTTAACCACTGGTATGTTGGGACCAGTGTGGAATGTAAACAGGGAATCCCCATCACTCACACTCACACTCACACTCACACACACACACACACACACACACACACACACACACACACACACACACACACACACACACACACACACACACACAGACATTCATTCCAGGGGGGACAGGGAGACCCTCATCAGAAACAAGGAACAGTTTAACAACTGAAGTCTCAGCACGGTTAGTCAAATATAGCAGATCTACAATCTAAAAGCACACACACTATCATTTTTATCCCACTATTTTGTAACCCATTTTTCCCCCAGTGCCAATTCCTAATGGGATCTTGGGCTCTACACATCTTCCCTGTTTCCCTGGTTGTACGTAGTACTTAGTGGAAGGAACACATCATTCCAACCAGTTCTGGCCAGGGGGAGGCAGTCTAGAGTCCAGGATTACTGCATGTTTTTGTGAGGGTATCTACCCTAGGGGACACGGGGAGAACATGCAAACTCCACACAGAAAGGCCCTTTGACCAACCCCGACTCAGGTATGTATGGGCACTGATGACGTGGAGGAGGAGACACACCGCCAGCACCCACAGCGTCCCTAATGGGAATCGAACCCTGGACCGTCTAGCTGTGAGGCGACAGCACTAACCACTGTTCCCCCACACTTTCATTTTTGTTTTGTTTTGTTTTTTTACACACATGTGCGGCAAACTCTCTAGAGGCATTAAGCCACACTGTCCTGATGTGAATCACTCACTTTCCTGTTTAATGTTTATTGTTTACCAGAGCCTGCTATCCACCCTCCACCATGACATCTCATAGGATCAGACAAAAGGCACTAGCTCCCACGGAGAGTGAACAAAGAGTGGACTGAAGCACGTCCAGGCCCGGCCGCCTTACGCAGTAAAGAGAGGACAATGTGTCCGTCTATACGCCAGTGACGCTTCCCACCCCGAAAAGGCGCAGATGTATGGCGAGATGGGCCCTGTTAAATTGTGTCCTGTCCTAGTTTCTGCCATAGTATTCGAAGATTTGCACCAACGAATAGCAGAGATACAAGGCGCCACCGAGTCGCGCTATGAGCTTGTAGTGAGTCGTGTTCAGTACACTGCCCATTTGGTCCCGACTAATTGTAGTTTCTGACTCTAGATTCCAGTTTCGGACACGAGATTCTAGATTCTGACCATAGATTCTAGCTTCAGAAGCTAAATTCTAGTTTCTGACGCTTGATTCTAGTTTTCGATGCTAGATTTTAGCTTCTGACTCTAGATTCTAGCTTCTGACACTAAATTATAGTTTTTGACGCTACAAACTAGTTTCTGACACAGATTCTAGTTTCTGATGCTAGATCTTAAGTTTCTGACACTTCTGATTCTAGTTTTTCGGAATAATCTCTGTTCCTGTGTCAGTGATGCTCAACACATTTCATGCCCGGGACCAACAGAATTATCTATATCTATATCCATCTGAAGATTTGAGTTAAAAACGTTAGTTTCTGAAATAATATATTCAAAAATTTGTGCCACATTTTCACTTTAAAAAAAAAATAGCACTACTACAAGCTCATAGCGTGCCACTCGGTTACCTCGCGCGCCACTCAGTTACATAGCGCTATGCGCTATGTAACTGTACAAAAGGGTTAAAGAGCCCCCGACAGTCGTTGCTGTTGAGTCACCCGAAGCGTTCTGTCGCCGAACGCCACTGCGGTCCACATGCGTGGCCAAGGTCAGCTTTGTGTCGCTTACAATGGATAATGAGCCGTCACTGCCACCGCAACCCAACGCTACACAAAAGGTACATTCACCCACAGACAGCGAGAGGAAGACGTTAAACACAGACACACTGTGTTGGTGCAATGAAGTACAACACCATGGATCACAGGGACGTCTGTTTTTGGTTTTGTTGTTTTCTGTTGTAAGTAAGTACATATATCGTCACTCGCATCTCCATATCCAAATGTCTTCTGTAAAGTAGCCGTCGTTGGATCGTTGGTTCTCAGGGAAATGTTAGGGGAACTGGATTGTGTGGTTATTGGGTTTTCAGGTCCTTCATTGACTGTTGTGTAAAATTTAGGTTAAAAAAGATGAAAACAATCTAACAAGTCAGAAAATTCCGCAAAACATTAGTGTCCCGGGGCCCCTAATGTGAATGACAGTCCATAAAATAATTAAAACGTTGAAGCAATGACTATTGGTTCAATTTATTAACAAGAGCTTGTTAAGGGTAATGTGTGACTTTAGTGTCTACAAACACTGTGTTTGTAAACAGATTTGTTTAAACAGAATCTAACTCCACCTCACCTCCACTCTATTGGCTCATTATGAAACTGCTGGAGACTGCTGTGCTGTGATTGGCTAAAACACTGCCTCACCCCACAACTCCCCTCCCCCTCACACATTAGCCATGCCTGTCCTGAGCCTGACGGATGTTTTGTTTTCATGATTTGTTGACAACAACAAAGTTCTGGACTTTGGTCTGCAGGACGAAGTATGTGTCTGTCTGCAGGGAAACAGCTGCAGCATCAAAGTAGAAGCAACGTAGAGGGGAAAAAGGCAACAAAAATATATCTATATATCCATTTTAAAAAAGTTGCCTCTATTACCTTTAATTTTGTTCCTATTGGAACAGCGGTTCTTTTTTCCACCCATTTCCTGAAAAGGCAGCTATTTTGGAGATAGAAGGTTTGTGAATGAATCACAGCACATACGTAAGGTCACTATGCTTCATCAGTAGAGCATGGATGCCACAGCGCTCACAAAGTGACCGAATGCTGAAATGTGAGTCACTCACGATGAACATGCTCCCAGTTTAGAATTCAGTCAGAGGAGCATTTCCTGTTCCCAGACGGCGTCTCCAGTTACTCACAACTGGCATGCATCACCATCCAGGAATACTGTACACTGACAACACCGACTCAGTCACTTGATCCTCGTGTTTACTCATTCCACAAAATATAATCTAAGTATCAACAATGACTAACTGAATGGCAGGATGAATCTGTATATTTATTATCAGTATTATCTTCAAGATAACCAAAGATCTGTGTGACGAAATGATCTTTTTTTTTTATTTTTTAAGAATGAGTAATCTTTTCTCTTTATGGGGGTTCCTGGCACACAATCCATCATAACAATGTAAGGGTCCTTGACTTGAAAATGATATGAGACTATACGAGAGTGCATGGACGGTGAAAGGTAAAAAATGGAAAGTGAAGTAAAAGAAAACGAAACCGTTGTGTGGATTCCACAACAATCAGGGATGTAAAACTCAAAGACACGGTGGGTCAAAATAGAACAATTGGTACAAGTCGAGGGCCGGATTCGCTGGGCGGTGTTTCAACACACGGGGCATCGGTTTACGAGGACGTCCCAGGAAAACAGCAAAAGTAATTTTCCTTCAAAAATCATGCAAAGATGAAACTGGGTGCATTCAAAACCGATTGCATTATTAAAGCTCAGTTTCCTGTTCTATGATCCTCACCAAGCAAAGCTTTCATAGTATAATGAGAAAGTAAATGAATTGAGTTGAGAAAGTAAAAGAATCAGTTATAGCGTACATTACATTCATGTGTGCAATACACCAGATGGCCCGAGGGCCTTGAGTTTGACATATGTGCACTACATGTTGAACCAGTCTAGTGCAGTGGTTTTCAACCAGTGGTCCTTGAGAGGGTTCCAGGTGGTCCCCAGCTAAATTGTTTAACCAGATGTAACTCTTGAGAATGTAAAAATGAAACCAAATGGACCCGGGCGGGTCCATTTGGTTTCATTTTTACACCCTCAAGAGTTAAGATAATCATCATGTGAATTAGCCCAAATCTATGGCTCTGTGGCTTAAATGCTGAATAAATGGTGGGCACTGGGATCAAAAAGGTTGAAAACCACTGGTCTAGTGGGTGCGGGCTGTGTGTGTAGTGGTGTTTCGGGTCTTACTGATGCAGGACAGCAGGTCGTTGAATCTCTCTTTGGGAAACAGAGGGTTCTCCAGGCCCCTGAAGTACAGCTTGAGGACGCCTGCCACCGAGTTGATGTCGTGGTTGTTCTCGTCGTCCGTCAGAGGGTCGTTACCTATATGGACGCAGGTGGAATAATACAGGCAAAATGAATACAACTGGTTGGTGCGTTGGTTTGGGAGGTGGAGTGGGCCTGTCACAGAGCATTAATTTACCTCTCTCGAAAGAGTTTTTGATGTCGTTGACTTCCAGCTGTGAGCCTGACACCCGGAATATCCCTTGATGTTGGAGACCTGACGGCACAGATGGAACAAAGGGAGACAGAGATAGGAGAGAGAGAGAGATGGCGTCAGTATTGCAACATTATGATGGATATTATTAAATGGTAAATGGTGCATTTATATAACGCCTTTATCCAAGGCGCTTTACATAGCTTGTGCATCACACACACATTCACACACTGATGGCAGTGGAAACCATGCAAGGTTAGCACCAAGCACCAAGGCTAGCACATCAGGAGCAATTAGGGGTTCAGTGTCCTTCTCAAGGACACTTCAACAGTAACTCAAACCGGCAACCTTGCGGTTACCATCCAGTGACTCTACCCCTGAGCCACTGCTCAGACAGATATGAATTTTGGATTGTGTTGTTAAAGGTAATAGAGGCAACTTTAGTGTGTACAAACACTGTGTTTGTAAAGAGATTTGTTTAAAAACCGAATCTACAGTAACTCCACCTCACCTCCACTCTATTGGCCTATTATGAAACTGCTGGAGACTGCTGTGCTGTGATTGGTTAAAAACACTGCCTCGCTCCACACAACACCCCACCCCCCCCACAACTTAGCACCGCCTTCCATGAGCCCGACAAATGTTTTGTTTTCATGATTTGTCGACAACAAAAAGTTCTGAATCATCTGCAGGACGAAGTAAGTGTCTGTCTGCAGGGAAACAGCTGCAGCACCAAAGTAGAAGCAATGTAAAGGGGAAAAAGGCAAAGAATATAGCTATATACTGTATCTATTTTGATTCTTGGATAAAAAGTTGGCTTCATTACCTTTAAATTGCCAACAAATGTAAAAAAATGTGAAGAAATAGCTGATGAGCTAATTGCAAAGACGTATTATGAAATGTATCATTATCATGATCACACTTTCAATGTATTTGGTCAAAGCAACACGATTGACATTTGAATTCCGTGCACTCAGTACCGCTCTGAAAATAACGGTCACTCCGGTCAAAGAGCACATCGTGTTGTCCGCGAAAACCCTTCACTTTTCTAATCAAGGATAATTAATGAGCTAGGCCCCCCTGCAATCAAGGGATTATAAAAAAAAAGTCCTCCAACCGGGATTAGCATTTAATAAGGGGAGAGGTCATGGGGTCAGGGGAGAGCCTAATTAGTCTGCCAGCGCATGTTCTTTCTGCTCATGGCGGCGTGTCTGGCGGGTGTCAAGGCTACGGGGTTGGCAGCACCGTGCCATGTCATTACTGTCACGCCTCCAGCCTGTTAGCGTAGACGTGTTGTGTGTGGGAAGCCGTTATTAATGGAGTTCACGCTCGTATTCTAACTCTGCATGGTGTCATGTGTATCCGTAAGACCCTACTAGTAACATTGCGGAGTAGCATCCAACAGAAAAGACCGTTCTCTGGGTGTTCTGTTTTGAGAACATGGTGGAGGGTGTGTAGATCACATTAGGTGATCTACACACCTTTTTGGTACCAGGGGCCACCATTTATTCATAATTTGAGCCACGGACCACAAAACCAAGGTTTTCTTTTGCCTTCCCCACAATGACCATTAATTAATGACCATTACAGACCAAAATGACCATTAATCTTCTACATTGTATAGCTGTGTAGACCTGGGCTAATTCACATGATGAATATTTTAACTCTTGAGAGCGTAAACATGAAACCAAATGGGGGTCCATTTGGTTTCATATTTACGCTCTCAAGAGTTACATCTGGCTAACCAACTTAGTTGGGGCCCACCTGGAACCCTCTCAAGGACCACTGGTGGTCCCCGGACCACTGGTTGAACACCACTGCATTAGGTAATTAGCCCTTCACTAAGTCCCTCCCCTATCCGGCCTTGTCCAATAGGCACGTTAGAAGAGGAAAGCTTGACCTGGATGGCAACAGTTTGGATTGCCATTGGACAGTGAACAAACCCTACCCCAAAGGGTGTGGTTTTGAGAAGGGCTCATTGGCACTGAGTGCTACAAAAATGACTTTCCCTAGTTGGACGTAGCGCATGGAAGGAACGCGTTGTTCCAACCAACTCCTGTCCCCTCCATCAGGCACCCTGGGTGACCAGGGGGAGGAAGTTTAGAGCCCAGGGTTACTGCATGTTTTTGACAGGTTACCTACCCTAGGGGACACGGGGAGAACATGTAAACTGCATACAGAAAGGCCCCTTTGTCAACCCCGCCTTGGGTAAGTATTGTCACTGCCAGGGTACTTGCTCTCTGGTCGCTCACTCTGCTAGTGCACAAGTAGGCCATGGCCTATTTGTGTAGATATGCGCAAGTTGGCACTCTACCGAGTGTATTATTTAACTTCTACAATAATTTTGTCTTGCTCTTTTAGATTACACCTAAAACTGTACTGTGTAGTTATGTTTCTATTTGTTAATTTTGTGTTTATTTTGCTATTTTCATGTTTTCAAGTACTTTGTGCTGCATGTGGCCATGACATCCCGCCTAAATCAAAAAGAGGGCGTCTACAGAAGACTGGCAGGGAGTCTGCCGTTCTATGTACAAATGTTGCCATGCTATTCTTTTGAAATTAGCATCATTATATATGTCAAGCTAAATGGTCTGCCTCGTCTGTGTGTGTTTCCAAGATACCGACATGAAAGACCCCGCGACGACCGATGTCAACACCACGGAATCTCACTTCGCATTTTCCCATGACTGTGATCGAAACGCACCACACACACAAACATGTACACACCCAGACAATTAACACTTTGGAAATCATTGCTTGGAATGTCACACACACACACACACACACACACACACACACACACACACACACACACACACTCGGGGGCCCCAAACGAGGACGCGACCGGAAATTGAGCCCGGCTTGTAATTGCTCCGACCCAAAGTACTTCTGAAGAGTTCAGAGCTTTTAGGATGGTGCTGTTAAAACTCAATCTGTCAGCAGGAACAGCCCAGAAACACAAGCCACAGAATTGCCAGCTGTAGAACAGAAAGTACAGAAATATAATAAGGCGAAACAGAAATAACACAGTTGGAACATCAAACAAAACAACTCACCATACAAGTTGATGAAGCGAATACAGCTCTCAACCACCCTGGGGATCGCCTGTCCAGAGTCCTTATTTAGGGCAAAATAAATGAACAAAAAGAGAGGGAAATGTAAAAAAAATAAAAAAAAATACATACTGTATGACGTACTGTACTACAGTGGTTTTCAACCTTTTTCATACCAGGTGTGGTCTCTCGGACCCAAAACTAACAATTTTCAATTTGCGTCCACAATTTAGGAGAGATGACTGGCCAAAATGTTCACAATAACAATTCTTCTACATTTTCTAATTGTGTAGATTCTTGAAAATTAAGTAATTCCGATGTTTAAATATAATTTAACTCTTGAGAGTTTAGTTGGGGGAGCACCTGGAATCGTCTCAGGGACCGCTGGTGGTCCCCGGAGCACATGTTGAAAGCCACTGATGTAGTATACACTGGGGAAAGTGACGGTAAAAAGGCCCAAAGAGAGGGTTAGTATAGCAGTGGCTCCTAAACATCGTGTCCATGGTACACCGGTGGCCAAGTCAAACACTATATGCCTGCATTCAGAGCCAAAACAGACACCTTCCAGCTCACCACAAGTTTTGTGATCTTTGCCATTTTAACCTATTTTTGACCTGAATTCTACAAATTACTTTTTGTAAGTCACTGGTCCTCAATAATTTATGTCCATATCATCTATAGATCTGTAGATAGCATGTCACTGAATGAGCTTGTTCTACGTCTGCTATTTTTCAAAAGCTAAAGCTAATGCTAGCTAATGTTTAACACCAAAGGGGGTACAGAATGGTTTAAATAGCTATAAATAATAGCTATTATTATTTAAAATAGTTATTATTATATTTTTAAAATTAATTTGTTTAGTGGATTTAGTGCAATTTTAATGATTTTTAACCTTTGACTGATAAACTTTAACCCTAATAAAACTAAGTAAAATGCCCGCAATACATTTATTTTGTAATCATTAGAATGTGTAGAACATGTACATTCATAATATATTAAGATATTTGCCTGAAACGGTTTTGAAAATTGTTTTTTTGCAAGCTGAAATCTACCTGGGCCTTGTAGGTTTAAAATGGCATTACCCAAAACAGAGATGTCAGGAGGAAGGTATTTAAAAGACATTTTTGAGTGTATAGGATTTGTCTGTGTATTATGAAATGACTTGACTTGTCTTATGGTGCACCAGAGTGACTGCAGTGAACACAACGTTTGGAAACCACTGCACCACAGTTTATACATGTCGAGTTGCGCATGTTACTTTGTTTCATGACGAAGAAAAAATGTGTTCCAACTGATTGTGTGGGGTTATTATTTTAGTCAATAGCCGTTCTTAATTCTTTTCACTGGTTCAGAACTTATAAAACCAGCTAGGAGACACAATGCAACCACCTTTTCCTTTCACTTGGAGATACAAGGTTTTCTGCCCGACAGAAATGCGACTGAGCTTTTCCACAGACAGACTGAAGTGACTTTACCAGCTGCTAGATTTCCCACAATGCTTCATCGGCACGTCTCCAAAAAAATCTACAGAAACGACTCGCCGGCTGCAATAACAATCTGACCCTCTCGAGCCTGATACCCGACGATGCTGTATGTCAGTGCCGAAGCGCTGGTGGTGTCGCTATTGTGTTGTGTCACATAGAAAGCACACCAATGCCCTAACCCCAGCGTTAAGAGACTCCTTGGGAAAAAAAAACGTTTTAAGGTCAACCAACACAAATGCAACTCGGTGAGTTGCATCGGTGTGGTTTACCTTAAAAAGCGTCGTCTCGACCGGACCATTTGTTGTGTTTGGGCTTACGAGACCAGAACTCGAGCAAAAAAGTACACTCGATATGGAGGCCGCGACAGGGGTAATTTATTCCTCCTCCTCTCCTCCCCTCCCTTCTGCCCCTCTCCTCTCCAATCACTCAGGTCAAACCTCCTCCTTTAACCATTGTAGGCGGGACCCCTAGTGGTAACACTCCCTTAGTTGATGGGAACTCCTCCAGGGGTTCTGTACAATATGTACAGTATCCAAAAATGTCAAACATTTGATGGTGTTATATACTTATTTGAAGTTTTTTAATATACTTAGGTCAGTATTTAGGAGGCATTTTTAGAATCGGGATAGTCCACAATGGGCTAGCGCACGCACACGAGAAGTGGTGGTGCTGCCTGGGTTTTTGAACACTAGCATGCCTGAAAGGTCATTCTGACCGTTTGTTGGATAAAAATCTTTGCCCATGAAGCTTTCAGAATGGTCTCCTTCCATGACCATCAACATTCTATCATCTCAATATGAATTTAAGCAAATGCTAATTCCGGCCACTTTTTTCAGGCATGCTAGTGTTAAAGTCTTGTAGTGTGTGCTGGATGTAATAATCCGGCCCAATTATCCTGATGTGATGTGTGTGTAAAGAAAGTTTGTAGCTACTAAAATACCCGCATTAGAATAAAGACAACCTGCGCCAATGCAAGTACACTATATACAGTACAGTATGATGTCACAGGGATCAAAGTCGATTGATGTCCAATGTGTTTTGGTGTGGAATTCTCTTTAACACTTTTGAGTCAGAGAAAAGAAAACACTTTGCTCTCTTGCGGGGGAAAAAAAACAACGTTCATGTTTAGCTTCTGCTGGTGCCTCTCGATGCTTAAGGTGCTTTTAATGATACGGCGGATCGATTTACGGCCCTCAGGGGGGAAACTAATGGCTAAAGACGGCAAGCCCATGTCAAGACTGACAGAGTTCCAATAGGGCTGTAGCCGTGATGGGTTAGTGTGCAGACCCAGTGGCCGTGTTATGTAACACGATCATGTTGAGGGGATACTTGAGACGGGGGGGTGTGGGGTGGTGTGGGTGAGACAGGGGGCAATCAGTCAAATTCAATACTGATTGAGCGTGCCGAAAGCGCTTCGAACTTGAATAGGATAGGAATTTGAAGTATTCTCACGACATGATCCACACTGGCTCACGTACGTTTTGGGGGACTGACCTTTCTCTTTGAACCCACAAAGCTTAGCATAGCTATTCCAGGGAAGGGGGCAAAGATTGGACAGAAATAGAAGATTTACAAGCTCAGACATTAAGAGCTGCTATGTCTGCTCATAGATCTACTAGTTCTGGCACGTACGGTATTTTTGGCAAAGCTAGGTTATTTGGTTTAAAACTAAAGCAACACCATTTGGGGTTGGAGCAGTACAGTATATCGCTTTTAAAGCAGCATGTCGTTTAAGAGCTGTTCAGTCTGTCTGGGTCCAGTTGGCTGAGTAGCATAAAACAACATGGTTATGGCAGTGTTGCCAACTGCCAAAATCCAAAATGCACTAGTGGCACTTCCAAAATGCACTAGAATGCACTAGATGCTTGCCTGGAAGGGAATATGACCATTAAATGACCATCAATCTTCTACATTCTCTAGTTATGTAGACTTGGTCTAATTCACATGATGAATATTTTAACTCTTGAGAACGTAAAAATGAAACCAAATGGATCCGTAAGGGTCCATTTGGTTTCATTTTTACGCTCTCAAAGAGTTACAACTGGTTAACCAACTTTCCATCATTTAGCATGGGGACCACTGGTTGAAAACCACAGAGAATGAGGGTTTTATCTCTGGCGCCTGCCAATCAATTTTGCCCCAATATAAGCAAAAAAAAAACACTAGATTTTCCGCTAGGAGTTTTTCCACTAATTTTGGAGCTTTTTGGGTCTGGAAAAAAGCTAAATATAGTGACGAATGCGCCAAGTTGGCAACACTGGGTTATGGCATGCCGGGTGTCGTTACCAACAGGACATTTTGTCTGGTTGTTGTTTCAACAGGCAGGCATAAGCAGTCAGGCAAAGGCTTGGGGAGTGTTAGCCCCTCTCCTTTAAGAAAAGACCACCCCAGAGTCTATACCTGATGTCGTGCGTGTGAGTTCCGTCGTCCCCGGCTTACAGAAGTGTCGCAGGAGCCCAGAGAGAGAGAGAGAGAGAGAAAGAGAGGGAAGCAAGAACCAGGTTAGGACGGCAGCAGCGTACCAAAGATGCACCCTTCACCCGCTCTGAGCTGCCAATAAAAAAGGGACAAGTTGGGGACCAAAAGGGGACAAGATGCTAGTATAAGGAGGCTGAGAGAACAGCCCCTGAACGTCACGGATCACCAGCTGCTGTAACAATGAACACACACAGGACGGACGGATGGGTTAGGGGAGAGATTAGAGAGAGAAAGGAAGAGAGTGGGAGTTAGACAGAGAAGAGAGGGAGAGAGAGAGAGAGATGGAGAAACAGAGAGAGAGAGAGAAGGATGCCAGAGCCAAGAAGCTCACTGATGTCTTGTCAGCTAAAGGAGACAAACATCCATCTTTCCCTTCCTCTCTGTTCTCTATTCTGTCACTTAAGACTTTGCTTCTCAAACTTTTTTTTTCCCTTTGGATCGCTGGCATATTATTCGCGAAAACTGAAATATTCAGAACTTTTACTACTTGGGTGTGACACATTGGTTTAACGAGCTAGACTGCTAGAGCATGAATTCACAGGAATACAGTAGAGAGATAAGAGGCTTCTGTCCAAGAGCAACGATATTTGGAATAATCCTCAAAGGACCACCCCCCCACACACTCTCAGCAGGAAGAAACTGTCCTATATTTTTATGGGTAGTAGCCGTATTTAACATCAATGACCTTAAAGCCAAATTTGTAGCCTACTTGTGTCACACACCAAACCCCAGACATTTTTTTGTTGGATCCACAGCTAGCCATGCTTCAGATGATGCTTGTGACGCTCGTACTTCACGAGCCTCATGCAGTGTCTTAATCGAGTTCTACACAGATCGCTACATTTACATTAAAATGTACATAAACATTACGATTTCAAATATAACATAGTCACACGTGTTTTGTGTTAGACACTTGCAGCACCCGAAGTTAGGATTGCAGCGCGCCGTGTTGTTTAATAAAAAGCATTTTTATCCAAGCCTTTCTTCCACCATTTGCTTTCAAATGTATGGGGTACAGTGGGAGTGTTCAATATATTCACACTTTATTACAGTAAACAACGCGGCATGCTGCAATCCCAATTTTGGGCACTGCAAGTGTGTAACACCCATAGAAACATGTGTGACTACTTTATATTTGAAATCGGAATCTTTATGTACACGTTTTTTCTGTAAACATAGCGATCCACATAGAACTGGAATAAGTCCCTGCATGATGTTTCAGGGCTAGTCTGCTAGTATGACAGACATTTAAGCAATCCAGCCTTCATCGTGTCATGTCAGTGTTTGATGAAGAACGCATATCCTGTTATCCTACAGTGCCATGCTGAACGTTCATGGGGCAATTTTCATGGGGCAAAAAAAGGTTGAGAAGCGCCGTCTTAGAACAACTGTCCAGTGTCCAGTGTCCATGCACCATGGAGCTGTCACCACAGTGTCCTTAACCTGGAGAAAAGTAAGGAGAGGTCAGACTGTCACAGCACCATGTCTCATGGGGTCCAGTCCCTCAAAAACATCTTCGCACAATGGGACTCCTCCCACCCTTCCCCATTAATGTGATGTATATAATGTGGCTGCATTAAAGGTAAAGGCAACCTTTTTAGCCTAAAATCAAAATAGATACAGCTAGCTATATTTTTTTACTTTTTCCCCCTCTACATTGTTTCTACTTTCATGCTACAGCTGTTTCCCTACAGACAGACACTTAGTTTGTCAGGCTCAGGACAGGTGTGGCTAATGTGTGAGGGGGGCAGCGTTTTAGCCAATCACACAGAAGTCTCCAGCAATGAGCCAATAGAGTGAAGGTGAGGTGGAGTTAGATTCAGGTTTGTACACACTAAAGTTGCCTCTATTACTTTTAATTAATCAAACAATCAAGAAGGTTGTTTTTGTACCAATTAAAATATAACAAATATAACTGAGTCAATTAGTTTGATTAACTGGTGCACCAGAATAGGCTGATACGTACAGTACGTATGTACCCAGTAGTGCTAAGATGCTTTTGAGGGAACCCACCAAAATGCCAGGAGAGCCTGCACAAGACAAAGCATGAACAGCCACGGTCGTGTCACGGTGAACACCAGTAGTGACCGATGGGTCCGGCTGTCACATCAGTACCTGGACAAAAGTCTCCAGGTTGCCATTAAATAACCTAACGTTAAACACAGAGCGGGGCCTTGCCCGCCGTGTGGCGGAGTGGGATTTCAGCATCCAGGGAGGTGGTCTAGATTAGAACACAGACAACCACTTCAGTTATGAACAAAGCAAAACCTATTTGAGAACATTAAAAATACAGTAGATAGAACAAAACAATGTCTTGTTGCTGTCTGGAAGAAACCACCTCATGTTTTGACTTTATCTTTTGCATGAATCAATGATACTGAACACCCTTTATGTCTGTGTGTTCACGCAAAAGTGTCCCAACTCTACTTAAGCTGAATGATTTCTAATTACCTGAAAAATGAGAAATTTGTTTTCATCCAAACAGCAGATTATTTTTTTAAACTTGAATGTGAAATAAACATTTAACTCTGACTATACAATAAAGAGGCGATGTAACCATTCAAAACCTGGAATAATGGTCAAATATCAGTGTGTCAGCATATATCAGTGTGTGTGCATCAGTCAGACTCAACAGACTAAAATCTGTTGGACTGTTATACTCCACCTACAGCAGGTGGAGTTGGATTTAAAAAAAAACAGCACAAGAAGTTAAAATAGGGCAAGCATAGGAGTCAACAAGCCATCTGCTCTAATTTGCCACTGTTTGCAACTATAAGCATTTTTTCTCCTCTGAAGCCGCCCTCTAAACCTGAAAAAAGACACAAGATGCGATTTGCATGCAGAGCATGGCTCCAAGGCTTCTTCTCTCCAGTCCTCTGCCAAGTTTTTAAGGTGAAACTCTCTCTCTCGCTGTCTCCGTTGTCCTCTCTTGTGTTCTTGGACATGGCGGCTGGCTGTCCACTCCTGGGACAGCCAGGAGGAACGGTAACTAAGCCACACCGTGCTAGTTCCACACCCTGCTGCTGTTGGAGTGGAAACTTCACATACAGTACATGCTCAAAACACACTGCGATGAGACATGTTTTCAACTTGCGTATCGGCTATTTTTTGTGACACTTTACGGAAAAAAGTGAGTCAGATATCTATATTTTGGGGATTCCTTGGTTGTACATGATGTGTCATGATGATGTGACTAACTTCTATTTGGCCCTTTTTTAAGCCGGGTTCTATAGGAATTATAGATTCTATATGAATTATAGAGTCCGACAGAAGAAGCAATTTGCTCCTTCGAGCCGGATTACGTACGACAAAAGTCACAGCAGAGAGGCCAGTAGTTTTAGCCTGGAACCAGTTCTAGCCTCATTTGCCGTTGCAACATTCAACTCGGCAATCGAGTGCCTGCTTGACTTGAATTACCCTCTGACATCACCTGTTGTGTAGCAGCATTGTTTCTGATTGGACATTGTTCCAAAGAGCCTAAATTGTTGTTTTTTTCAGAGACCAATCAGAAGCCTCAACAGTATTTTGACCTTCGTAAGCCACACCCACTCATGGAGATATAGGCTCCTTGCCAGATGTAGTTGCGAAGTTGAATTTTCACTTCACTTTCACTTCAACTTCAACATAGAAACAAGTCTGATTCCAGGCTACAGTAGTTCCGCTTTATAAACCAAATTGAACACTAACGTCCCTATTCCGGTGTGGGGTGAAACAAGAGCGGACCAAGTACTGAGCAAGTATTTGGTGTGCGGGTGTTCCACATGCAGGTGTGCACGAGAGGCATATTTTACCTTGTAGTCATGTAGTCAGCTCTGTGGCCTGTGGATGAACAGAGAAATGCACACATGTTACAAGTTAGGACAAGAACCCGAGGTAATTACAAAATAATTACAGTATAAAAATGACGGAAGTGGGCTTGCATTTGCTTCTTTTTAGAGAATTTAACTGGCTTGAATGTAGGTCAAGTCAGGAACTTGACTGACTGTCAAGGACTTGATATAAATTACTTGAATGCAGCAAGGTGTTAAAGGAGAATTTCACCCAAAAAGACCTTCTTATCTTTATTTGCCAGTTGGTTTATTTCCAAAAAAGTGGTCCAGTTATTATTTGGTGAGAGCACTTCTTAATTGCCGTTTTCCCTCTACTCACTCACATACAGTACTACCGGTAAAATAAGCTTAGAATGGGGCCAAATTCACCTATTGATATCACTACAAAATGTTTTTTCTTTTTTGGGGGCAATATATATATATATTGTCTCCCCACCATGTCAGTAGTGTGTTGACACTCACATTTCACTTTTGGTTCAGCAGTGGTTCAGTTATAAACCATGTGAAACCAGCTGAATCACTGTTGAACCAAAAGTGAACACGAAAGAGTGAGTGTTAACATACTACTGACATGGTGGACAAACAATATAGCAAAAAAAAAAAACATTTTGTAGGAATGTAAACAGGTGAATTTGAACAACACTCATTAGCCCCATTCTAAACTTATTTTGGGGTAGGGGAAACAGCCATTAAGGAGTGGTTACACAAAATAATAACTGGACCACTTTTTTGGAAATAAATCAACTGAAACTAAAGTAAAAAAGAAAAACTTCTGGGGTGGAATTCTCCTTTAACTATATAGTACAGTAATATTGTGGAGTCATGGTTGTTGAGGGATTGTTTGAAATGCGTGTTCCAGCTGTAAAAAGAGAAGGTCTAACGTACAGGTCATTTGGCCGACAAGCCCTTTAAAGCTTCTTGCATGGAGAACAATTCTCTCCATGTTTACAGTAGATAAGCTGGTTTGCCTTGAGGAGATCCCACCGCCGTAGAACAAGGAGTAGACCGCCACAGCACTGTATGTCACACAACCTCGCTAATGCTCCCAAGGCCATTAAAGTCAGCCGCAAATCAATCACTAACAGGGACTAATACGACTCCACAATCCATTCCCCCAGCTCGTGACTTTCCTGGTTTAAAAGCCCCCCAGATTACCATCTAGGAACTTTGGTCTGGTGGAGAGAGAGGGAGTAACAATGTCAATTATGTTAATCGTATCACAGATATAGCTAAATCATCTTAGCATTCTTTTTTTTTCTCTCCCAGAGATCAGCTGTGCTTCTTATGTAATCGGCGTTCTGAGGTTTAGTGAAACATTAAGGGGGATAATATTGGCCATACAGTATTAGCTTGCATTAACCACAGAGCAGTCAAACGGAGGTGGTTATTGCATGAACTAACCTAATTGCTCGTCCCCCTATGGGTTTCCCAATACTGCCTCCTTCCTAAGTCGGTAATTATTCTGGTTTTGGACAGGCTTTACGAACTATAGTTCAGAGAGTCAGGACTAGTGTTGTAGTCAGGACCACCTAAATCGAGACCAAGACAAGACCAATACCTAAGAGGGTCGAGACCAAAACAAGACCGAGACAACCACGATACTTGGGGGGTCGAGATCGAGACGAGACTAGCACCTATGGGGTTGGGGTCAAGATTGAGACCCTGATTGCAGTGATTGCAGTGGTCTTGGCCCCGGTCTCGACCACTCTAGGTCTTGGTCTCGGCCAAAACCTAGAGTGGTCGAGACCGGGGCCAAGACCACTGCATCTTGCTTCGAACAATGGTCGAGAAGTACAACACTAGTCAGGACATTTTTATGTTTACCTGTCCTGTATAGTTAGCATAATAACATTTATCAGTTTGCATTTCCCTGTCCTTTCCAATTGACACCCCAAAGCGTCCACCTTAAGTGTGACAGAAAGAAAAGGTAAGTAAAAAACAGTGACGGTACCTTCGCCCAATGTCCTTTTCAGCAAGTCGTGTTTGGCCTGCAGTTTGGAGATGAGATTACTGCCCTCCAGAAACTCCCGAAATTTCTGTGGAGAATTCACAGTAATTAGGTTGAGTCCAGCAACCCTCAGAGAACCCTGCACTCACCCCGTAAGACATAGATCTGTGATGAGACAGCTGAGTGGACATGTGTGCACGCACGCACACACGCACACGCACACACACACACCCACATGCATGCACCCACGCACACACACACACAAGAGTTTTAAGCCTTTATCAGGCCATGTCCATCTCTATTCTGGGAGAAAATAGAGGAGGTTCTGTAACCAACCAACTACCAATAGCTTTCTTCACCAATGTGTTCTGATAGGTGTCTAGAATCACCTCTCAATTAGTGCAATTACACTGAAAAATATGAACAAAAATTAAATCTAAAATTAACTCATGGGGTGTCTAACTAGGGGGTTTCAGGAATACATTTCAAACATTAGAAAACATTTTCATATAACATAGGTATATTGATTATTAAGGTATAATGTACAGCATTGGACAACAGTTTTCTGAATAAATAAATAAATAAATAAAATGGATATTTCATGCCAAGGACCCCCCCAAATCATCTGTATATGGCCTGAAAATATGGGGTTCTATAGCACATTTTCACGATTTTTTTCAAAAATATCAGATCTGCTATTTTCCAATAGCTCAAGCTAATGCTTTTAAGAGCTGAAGCTATTGCTAGTGACTCCCCCTCACCATGAAGTAGAACTGCTCTGTCTCCTGCTGGTTGGCTCTCCTCTTGGCCATGCTGGGTTTACTGAGGTAGGTCTCTGACACCGTGGACTTGACTGACTCGGTGGAGCGGCTGTGGTGGAAACACTCTGACACGTCATAGTCCTCGATGGTCACCATGTCCTGGATGGTGGTCAGGGTGGCTTCTGACGTCTTCTTGATCTGCACGGACCAGAGGAAAAATGGACCAGGGTGGTTTAGAGCAGGGGTTTTCAACCTTTTTTGATACCAGGGCCCACTATTTATTCAGCATCGCAGTTAGGCTAGGGTTGCCTCGTTGTGTTTTGAAATGTACCACAGTTAGGGTAGCATTGATAGTTTGTGCACATGCGTCTGTGTGTGTGTGTGTGTGTGTGTGTGTGTGTGTGCGCGCGCACACACGCACTGGAGTCCTGCTGTCATTGCAAGTGGATGGGCGAGAGTGATTTGTTTGGAACTATGTTAGTTATGTTAGTTCCAAACATGCACCAATAGCCGACTCTGTAAAGCCATGACTCCGCTGGGAGCCATGACTCCATTGGGAGTCAAAGGAGTGTCGCTACTCTCCCTAATTATAGTACTCTAAACTTTACTAAGTTGATTAGCTAATCATCTCCCAGAGGGGCGTATCAGGAGAGCTTTAAGACAATTAAGATAAGGTTACAATAAAACAACGGGCTAGCCTGCATTCCTTGGTCCAAAATGGTCCGGAAATGACTGAGTATCATGCTGCTGAGCCGCTGCACCTTTTCGTGCTCAAGACATACAGACCTGGGGACAGACACTTGGCTACGTAATGGAGTGTTTAGGCACTGCTCAAAAAACGGCAACAAAATCATACAGACTAGTGAACATATGCCTAAGAAAACATTTGTCAAGAATTGAACATTTTCATCACAAAACATTGCAAGTTTATTGTTTAAAACTCATTTTTGACGGAGGTGACCCATGGAACCCCCCCTCAAGGCCCCCCTGTGGGTCCTCGGACCCCACTTAGAGAAACTCAGTGCATTGTGATACTTCATTACTGTTGTGAAACTAATGCAGCACATCTCAATCACGACTCGGCAGGCAGCCGCGGCGATCAATCTGCATGCACTCAAAACCCGACCAGCGGAGGAGGAGGAGGCTGGAGCCGGGTGCTTTTAAAGCTTCATTTCCATAACCGCCCCTTAGCTCCCTGTCAAACAGAGTGCTTCTCTGGGAGATTACAAACGGCAGGACTTGGCCTGGCTCTCCGCCCCCATCACTTAAGGGAGGGAGAGAGGGAGAAAGAGAGAGATTTTTGGCTGGCGAGCAGCGAGGTCCGTAAAGCTGTTCCCCTACTTATGATGACAAAGATGGCAGAAGTTTCACAATGAACCAAATTAGATGGTTTCCAACAGCAACACAGAACAGTGTTTAAAAGAGAGAGGTGACCGGATAGTAACGCTAGTTCTCATGTTATGTAATGTCTAACCGATAAGAAACACAGTAGACACAGTAACAGTCTGTGGGTTGATACAGTGCATCAAGGTAATTACAGATCTAGACTGCTTCCCAGGTTAACTCCCTGGCTGCTATCTAACTGCAGGCTTCCCAGCTGCAGAAGAGCCCAGATGTTATCCTGGACAGTAGAACCAAGTGTCCACCAAAGCACACACCTAGGTTAAACACTGTCACCCAAGAGTCTACCTAACTCCCCTATCTAGGCCTCAGTGTCACATCCACTCATGCTTACCTAAAGCCATTTCACAGTTTATCTTGTAGTTCAATTGATTTGCTAGTTAGTTTCAGAGCTGATTATAAATGATTCAAAAGCAGTCCATCTTTGACATTTGTCAGATGAAACAGATCTCAAAAGGAGCTCCTTTAGCCCACAAAGTAATGCAAACCAAGCAGCCATGTGTAACATTAACAATAGCCAGCACAAACTGTTAAAAGGATCCCTGTCTAATAAGACAAATATGCCTTAAACATATGCCTTAAACACTATACTTCTACACTAACTAAAACAGCCAGATAAAAACACCTTGAATACTTTATTTATTTCATAAATAAAGAATCTTTCACTCAATAGGAGGTGTTCCTGTCGCAGGATGATGATGTCACATGAGCATGTGCATTCCGTATATTCCATAGTTAGACCACACAAGGTCATGTGACATCATCATCCTGCGACAGGCTCAGTTCCTGTTGAGTGAAATATTCTCTATTTATGAAAGAAATAAGATACCAATGCTGTTTTTATTTGTTTATTTTAGTTATATAGGTAAAGTATAAGATTTTCAGCAATGTTTGTCTTAGTCATGGATCCTATTAATTTAACAAAAAGTAATAGCAACTTCACATTGATTTTCCCCATTTAGAAGAAGAAAAGGCCTCCTCTTGGACTGGGTGGCTCCACTAGCTAGTGTCATAGTGACTACATCTGTCATTGAAAAACACATTTTTATAGCAATTCTCTTAGTTTTAAAGGTAACTGTAATGGCAATAATCTTATACAAGTGGGTGTTCTTTAACGACAATAAGGCACTTCTGCGATACCTTTCCGGGAACTCCTACAGAGTGGCATGTTGCGAACTAGTTTTATTTCCTAGAAAAGTGCAGGAGTAGTTGACGACCTCATCTTCTCCCAATCATGAGCTTGTAGGGGATTCCTACAGCACCGGCGCACCGCAGGCACGCATTAATGACGTGAAAGAGCACCCTCTCCTATAAAACTTAATTCATTGTTTACCCGGTCTCCAGGCTTCCCTACTATTTACGCTGTTTATTGACTAGGGCTCATGCTTACTCTGTGCATTCTGTGCCGGATTTTATACTTATGAAGTCGTTTAGAGATAATCAGAGTGTCTGAAGTCGTTTAGAGATAATAAGAGCCTATTATGCCTACATTGTGTTGATCAATCGAGGAAGAGAGAGAGACACAAAAGACAGGGCAACGATCGGCATGCTCAGACGCATAGACACATAGACGCATACAGAGGGTGAGAGAGAGAGAGAGAGAGAGAGAGATAAAGGAGGGCAAACAGGGTGAGGACACTGAGCAGGGTGGTGGAGTGTGGACTGTGAGTAAGTGAAAACCCACAGCGAGGCCTCATTGTGCACACCCTTTTAAAAAACCCATACATTGCTGATCGGAGGTACTGTACCTCCTTCTGTTTTCGATCTACATCAATGGTTTACAACCTTTTTCATACCAGGGCCCACTATTTATTCAGCATTTGAGCCACAGACCACCATTTGATGACATTTTAGCCCCACAAGATTCATTTTGCTTTTGTCCAAAATACCAGGCTGGATTTTGGAGAAAAACAAAACAAGGGCTGAGGGCGAATACAACATGGTTAATGGGATTAGAGGCAACTTTTAGGCCAAAATCAAAATAGATATATAGCTATACCCCCCCCCCATCTACTGTATGTTGCTTCTACTTTGATGCTGCAGCTGTTTCCCTGCAGACAGACAATTGCTTTGTGCTGCAGACGGTCCAGAACTTTGTTGTTGTCAACAAATCATGAAAACAAAACATTCGTCGGGCTCAGGAAAGGTAGTGCTAATAATAAGCAATAATACGTTTTCTCTATGACCTTTAAGCATAATCATAGCACCATATTCGGTTTAAACAGAATTTCACCTATAAAAAACAACTCATGGCATCCTTATTAACAGCCAAACTCCCAGGCCTAACACTCGGCTACAGGCAGACACTTCCCGCTAAAGTAACAACAACAATTGATTACTCATATATACACAGAGAGCAGATTATAGCTTGTGTGCGCGTGTCTCCCAACGGTTTGACCCGTGAGTCACTGTTTTGGTGTTCGAAACCACCTGAATTATGTGTATGAACTAGGTGGGAATCCAAGCGAAGTGCTGGTGGGGGAAGGGGTGTACTGTAGGGTCTCTTTCATGTGTTTACAGTGATGGATTACAGCGCTGACGTGTCTGCACTGCACACACACACACAATGGTGGATGCAGCATGGGGCGGATGTAACATTTCTCAATTGGTGGGGGTATGGGGGAAGTCGCACCCATACCATTTTCAGTTACAGGACTTATATTAGACGAGTAAAGCTTCAATAATAACATCAGTTGTTGAAGTTGCAACAGACACGCAGCATGCATAAAGCTCAAGGTCTGACTCAGAGAGTTTTCTGCTTTCAATGATGAAATGCTGTTGGTTTAGTGGTGCCTCAACTCTACCCCCCCCCCCCCCCCCCCCCCCCCCCCCATGCTCATGCCTACATCCGCCCCTGGGATGCAGAAAAACGGTGTCATCTGTCTCACTGCACAGAGAAAAAACCCCAAAACACACAGCAGGTCAGGACAGAGGTAATGACAGACTGGGACGACGGCGGCACAGGAAGGAACTCTCACGGAATAAACATCTACGTTTAAAAAAAAAAAAAAACACTAAACCGTTGGAAGAGAAAATAGAATTCCCTCGCTTGACTTTTTTTTTTTTTTTTAACTTTTATAATGCATTCATTTATTACCTAACCATGCAAACAAATATTATACTAATACTGTATAAAATCCAAGGGTCCATTTTGGTTTCATTTTACACTCATTGCTATAGAGTAATGTCTTGCTCAAAACAACGAGTTGAGAAAACAGGCTTCTCTTCTGTGGCCACTAACATTACACCTATAGTTACATGTTTAAGGATCTATGAACACTGAGGATTTTTCGTTTAAAGCTGAATCCCACCCATTTTCTTTTTTTTTTTCTGAGAGTGTACAAATGCAACCAAATGAACCCTAACGGGTTCATTTGGTTCCATTTGTACGCCCTCAGAAAAAAAGAAACGTCTAAAGAATTCCATTAACATGGTGAAAATACATCTTGATGATGTCATCAAGATGTTTCACCACGTTAATGCTTTTCTTCAGACCTGTATTTGTTGGGAACACAAATCACGTCCACCCAGCACCTCTAAGGTACATCAAATATTGAAAAATGGGTGGAATTCCCCTTTAAGAAACCTCAAAATAGCTACTGTATGTTCAGAGTATATACTATATAGCACTAACATGGAGCCTGTCCCTCTCCCTGGCAGCTTCCCAGGGCCGGGCGTTTGGAGGTTAGCATGTCCAGCTGTTCCTGTGCGGTCAGAGGGGAGAGCAGAGCCAGGCATGCGAGAAGAGCAGAGCCCTCCCAGCTAAAAAGCTGCTGGGATCCATCCATTATTCAGCAGATCACTAAGTTACCAGAGGACCACAGATTTGCTCAATTACAATCACGGCTTTGAGAAGCTCAGTACAACCCAGTGGTGGTAGAAGTACTCAGATCTTTTACTTTTAAGTAAAAGTATCAATGCCACAATATTGAAATTCCCTGTTAAGCTAAAGATTTCATACTTAAAGCATGAAATCAAATCATATCTTCAAGTAAAGACTTTTAGAAGGACCCCCCCCAGGTGGTCCCCAGCTAAATGATGGAAAGTTGGTTAACCAGATGTAACTCTTTGAGAGTGTAAACATGAAACCAAATGGACCCTTGCGTGTCCATTTGGTTTCATGTTTACACAGGAGTTAAAATATTCATCATCTGAATTATCCCAAGTCTACACAACTAGAGAATGTAGGAGATTAATGGTCATTTTGATCTGGATGTTTGACTGTGTTGTTTCCCAAATCCAGCATGGAATTGTGGACAAAAGCAAAAAAATATAGTTTTGGGGTCTGTGGAGCTAAAATGTCATCAGAATGTGGTCTGTGACTGAAATGCTATATAAATAAATGGTGGGCCCTGGAATAAAAAAAAAGGTTGAAAACCACTGCAGTAGTACACAGGGAACACAGTCCAGTACTTCTGCCCAGGAAGACATCAGTGAGGCTCATGTCAGCATGAGACCGACAGCATATCTCATCTCAAAAAAAGGACAAAGTGCCGTGACGTCCATAAGCTTTCAACAGACCCATGTGGTGAGATCTGCAATCTGCTCATTGGCCCACAACACACACACGCGTGCACGCGCACACACACACGCTTTGATGTTGCTTCCCTGCGATTTATCTGAGGGTGAAAACAAACACACCTCCACCACAAAGCGGAAGGTAGTAGATTGTCAGGGTTTTTTAGTCTCACAAGGCCTGGAGAAGAATCAATTAAGTTGAGTTGATCTTGTGACCTAATGCGGAGATGAGAAAACAAGTCTGTGTGTGCATGTGCGTCCGTGCGTGCGAGTGAGTGCAGGGGTCGACATTATAAATGGCCCGAATGGCCCGAATGGCTTGCAATACACGTTCGGACCACCAGATGACGCCCTACACTGGCCCCGTGGGCCAGTAGAGAAATACCTCCTAAAAATAAATTAATAATAAATACATTTTTATTTCATATTTTTATTTATTTATTTATTTAACGTTTAACGTTTAAAGTCAATGTCCATGAAGAAAAACTTATCCTAACTCATAAACACTTTAAAATAGCTGTTTTTTGCGCTCTGACACAGACGCTCTATTCCAGTTTTTCGCTCTATTCCAGTTTTTCCCTCTTTCATGCGCTCGACAGATGGCTCTCTCCATAGATATAAGAAAGCTAGATGGCTCGCCCGCGCTGGCCGCCGTGAACGACGTCAGAGGCTCCACCTCAAGCCATCTAGCTTTCTTATATATCTATGGACTGTCCAGGGGCGGATTGGCACATATTTTCCCACCGGGACAATTTTGCCTTTGACAGGCCACCCTGGGGGGGCAGCTGGTTAACCAGATGTAACTCTTTCAGAGCGTAAAAATGAAACCAAATGGACCCCTGCGGGTCCATTTGGTTTCATTTTTTTGCCACTAGTGCATTTTGGATCTTGTCCAGGCTATTAGGTGGCGCAGGCCACCGGGGAAACTCCCTGTACTCCAGATGGCCAATCCGCCCCTGGCTCTGTCTACTGAACCGCTGTGGCTGGCTGCTGCCAGACCTCGCTCGGCGCTGAGCCTCGATCTCCAGGCTTACATCCACGCTGTGAAATGAACTGCCGTGCACGTCGCTTGTCAAAACTAAAACCGAGTCATAGTGGGACAACGTGTTTGACATTTTTAGCGCTATAAACTCCGCCGCCGCGTCCTCCTCTGTCCACACTAGCATGGCTATTGGGCGAAGTTTGCCATGCGCTAACGTATCCTCCTCCTCTTCCTCATCATCATAAATCATAATACCAGACGAACTTAAAGGGGGTTCTCCGCCGCGAAAAGTCACAGATCATGCAAGTTCATCTTCTTTCTTAATAATAAAAAACAGCCCAGTTGATTGTTCAGATCAGAAGTGGAAACGACGAGTGTTGTAGATTATGCGTGTGTGCACGCATGTAGAGCCATGCGTGCAGACCACGACGCGTTGTTTATTGATTATTACCGGTAAGTCTAATATTTATTTGTATTGCCTTTTTAAAAGGAGCATACATAAATGTATAGGATAGGTATCATTTGTCTACCAATATGAATGTAGGCCCATATTAAATTTACGGTAGGCCTATTAAAAAAATACTGGAGAGGCTAGTTAAAAATAAATAAATAAATATCCAGTTAACCTCCGGTTAGTCCAGTCAGCTAGTCGGCAACAAAATTAACCGTTACTGACATCCCTAATAAAAATACAAAAAAAGGAAAAAGGGCGATTCCCCTGGGCCAGTGATTTTAATGGTGGGGCCAGTGATTTGGACAATCCACTGGCCCGAAGGGCCAGTGCCAAATTTCCCTTAATGTCGACCCCTGCGAGTGAGTGTTGTTTCATAGAAATCTCTGAGGCAAACGAGAACTCAATCACCAGATTAATGAACCCATTCTTTATGGGTGTTTTCAGTTTTATTGACAAATAGCAGGCGTTCACGTCTCATTGAGACGTGAACACCTGCTATTTTTCGGGGGAAAACATGAAAAAACGTGACACTGAGTTGAACACTGAACCCAGTGGTTTCAAGCACCCGTTGCTTGATGAAGACCATCACCATGCTAAAACTACAACAAACTAGATCAGCACTCAGTAGTGTGCCAACTTGTGTGTTGCGCACTAATAGGCCATGGGGTGAGCGGAGCAGGCTAATACCAATTATATCACATTACGTCATCACCTAAACCGGCCAATCGGAGCGCCCCGAGGGGACCGACCGCCAAACAAAGAAAACTGAATGCCCAACAGGGAGAACTGAACAGCGAACACCATGCATTGATCGTCTCACTTGCGGCCGCTCCGCTCACGCTAGTAAAATGAGGTGCAATGACTCAGCAGTCCAGTCTCTTTTAATGGACTAAAATCGACTAAAATCACTCATTGCGACTGAGAAATTCAATCCACAACATCCTCCCACAGATTGTGACGTTCCCACTCGCCACACTCCCGACATGAAAACACAAAACAATTCACCTCACATTTCTTCCTGTATTTCATGGTGTCGCGGTGGTATAAGGAAACAGCTGTGCAGTCTATGAAGTGCTGCCTGAAGCCTTTCCTGGCCTGACTTAACCCATTGTGTCATGAGCCTCGATTCGACTTTCTGACACCAGATCATACAGTAGTTCCTGACACCAGATTATAGCTGCAACAATATTCTAGCTTTTGACGCTAGATTCTACAGTAGTTTCCGACACTAGATTCTAGTTATTGACACTAAATTATAGTTTCTGATGCTGGGATCTACTTTGACACTAGAATCTAGTTTATGGCGCTAGAATCGAGTTTTGACACTAGATTCCACAGTTTCTGGCACTAGATTCTAGTTTTTCTGAAAAAAATCTGTGTTCCTGTGTCAGTGATGCTAACATATTTCAAGTCAAGGACCACCAGAATTATCCATAGTTGGCTGCGGACCCACATCTGAAAACAGGGGATCCCCCAGAAGCAAAAATTTGAGTTAAAATGTTTGCTTCCAAATCAATGTATTCAGAGATTTGCAGCACATTTTCACAATTTTTCAAAAATAGCAGAACTACAAGCTCATATTTAGCTATTGAAAAATAGCAGATCATATCGCGCCACTCAGTGGCGCGATATGATTTGCTATTTTTCCAATATCTAAAACACCAAAGCGCGTCCAAGCACACAACGGGTTAAAGTTGGCGTGTTGTTTTCGTGCTGTCCTGTAGTGCTGCCTGTGCCGGTGACCTTGCCACCCTCAGAACGGGGCAGGATGTACAGTACACTGTAAAGCTGGCAGTGCTGTGTGCTGAGGAAGAGAAGCCATCTGGTTGATCCCTATCATCACAGGGCACAGTGCTGCACTGCACTGACCCCCAACCAGGATGATCCTTTCAGATCAGGGCTGGCAGGGGAGACAGGGGTCACAGAGCCCTCCGTCTGCATTTCTATATAGTGTGCATGCGTGCACGTACGTACGCGCACACCCGGACGCCCATGTTTAAAATCACTTTTTCCTCAACAGAACAGACCTTGTGAACTGTCAAGTTACAAACCTGGGCTGGTTGTACTCAATATACAATAGCATGCCAAATAACACACAGCTAACACACTCACTTAAGAAACGGATAAACCAAGACACCGATGATGTCAAAAACAAAGGGAAAAAGGAGAGAGAGTGGATGAGATAGAGACAGAGAGAGAGACAGAGAGAGAGAGAGGCTGAGGGACATAGAAAGAGAGTGGCATCGTGTTCTGTTTTGATCAAAGTTGTGTGCAGTATTAGTTGCTGAATTAAATGTCTCTCATCCTCAAGAAAACATCAAACAAAAACTAAATACGGCATCAGCGGCTAAGGGTCCCAGTTTTGGAGCTTGAAAATATGCTCACTATTATTAAAGCACATCCAACTTAAAAGCTAAATCAATAGAGAGCAGAGAGATAATCGAACCAGTGGGAGCATAACAGTGGGAGCTTGTAGATCCACAACTTTGGGGGAATGTTCTACCCAGAATAAGGGATACTGGGGTTCAACTGGGAGGGAAGTAATAGATCCCAGCATCCATTGAAATGTCAATACACAATGCAAAAGATGGAACTTGATGAGTTCTACAGATTCTGGCTGTCTGACTCATTTAATAGGCCTCTGGTGGTGTTTTGATTTGCCCCAGGTCTGTGTCCTCGCCTTGGAAAACTAGTGTGAAGCTTAATTTAAAATGCAGGAATAATCTGTTCATTCGTTACCGCCACAAGTTTAACCGGCTCTGTTGTTTTCCATGTGATCGCGACACCTGAGGTGACTTGAGGCCATGTCATGTCAGATGCTGGAGTTGCTCTGGCACCGTTATTGTTTTAAAGGTAATAGAAGCAACTTTTTAGCAGTTTCAGTTTCATATTGAGCCAGTAGAGTGGAGTTAGATTCTGTTTACAAACACAGGGCTCCATTTTCGTTACATGCTAAACCCCTTATGCCATATCCCTTATTTCATTTTCACTATTTTGAAAAACTTTTTTGGACTATTTCAACATGTCAATCTATTAACACGTTGTGAGCTAGTAGACTGGCCATTTGAACTACTGAGAAATGATTTTTTTTAATAGTTTAAAAAGGCAAAGAAGTTAAGGGATAAGGGGTATAGCGGTAACGAAAATCTCACCCACAGTGTTTTACTTTGTACACACTAAAGTTGCCTTTATTAGGTTTAATGGTGCATGTAGTGTGTCCACGTTTAGAATAGAAATAAGAACAAGATAAGAAGTGGTGCAAAAGCTCAGTTTTACCTCTTCGTTCTCGATCTTCAGGGTGGCCAGGCGAGACTGCAGCTGCTGGAAGCGCAGGATGAGCTCCCCGTTCACCGGCGGCTGCACCGAGATCTGGCTCACCTGCACGGGTTTTAAAAAGGGATAGTTCCGTTTTTTTAGAAATTAAGCTACTGTATATGAAATACTTGCCTGGCCCCTTACTATAGTCATTGCAACTGTGAATAAAAAAAAAAACTAACGTTATTTGTATTGTTGACCTATTTCTAAAATATCAGTGCAGTGTTTGACCCCTATATCAAAGGGAACTATGTTTTTTGTGTCCATTATATCACTATGCCAAAAAGTAGTTCCATGTGAACAAACACTGCACTACTTTAGAAATAACTAAACAATACAAATTAGGTTTGTTTTTACTTTAAGTGTGTGCCCCCTAGCCTGGCTCCAGCCCTGAATCGCCACCATAAAAATACTACCTCATTTTTTAACTGTTTTAGTTGAAAATCCGACTACCTCAGCTGATTGGCCGACAGCCCTGTCACTCAACAGTGTCGTCTCCTCCAATGCTATCCCTTTAAAGGGGAATTCCACCCATTTTCTTTTTTTTTCCCTGAGAGTGTACAAATGCAACCAAATGAACCCTAACAGGTTCATTTGGTTCCATTTGTACACTCTCATAAAAAAAGAAGCATACTGTATAAAGAAATCCATTAACATGGTGAAAATACATCTTGATGATGTCATCAAGATGTTTCACCATGTTAGTGGTTTTCTTCAGACCTCCATTTCATGGGAACACAGAATGGGGGAACTTTTTTTTATCATGTCCACCCAGCACCTCTAGGGTATATAGGGTGACCAGATGTCCCTCTTTGCGTGGGACAGTCCCTCATTTCCAAGACTTTTCAAGCGTCCCACAAATTGAGACTCTGTCCCACATTGTGACTGACAGGCACCAGTGTTCAAAATGCCAAAATAATTTGTAGTGCCCTATAAGTAATAGTCGGTTTTCTGTTGTATCATTTCCTGTGATGTTTTTGAAATCCCCCCCCATGGCACCACTATATTTCCACACTCACTCTTAGAGAGGCCACATCGCATACTGTCATATCAAAAATAGCTGACCTACAATCTCAAAACGCGTCGCAGTGCGACACGTTTTAAGATTGTAGGTCAGCTATTTTTTTGCTTTTAGATCAGCTGTTTTTGCTATACGTGAAATGAAATCCAGAAGTTTTTTGAAATATTGTCATCAAGTCGTCAATAGTTTGCTAACTACATTTTGTCCCGGTTCCACACTCGACTTGTCCCACACATGCAGCACTTCTGTCCCTCAAATGAACAGTTTGGATGTGGTCACCCTAAGGGTATACTAATGACATATTAGAATGTTGAAAATAGGTGGACTTCCCCTTTAAGGTAAAAAAAATAAAAATAAATGAAAGTAAAAACAATTCAGTCGGTGCTACTTCTTCTATCACTACAGGAAATGCCAATCATCTATAAACACTGTTGACACTGAATCAAATAAAACATATGATTTCTTTGCAGATGTCTTTATAATCAATAGCTCAGAATACAGACATGGTAGCCAAGCAGTAATAAAAACATTCCAGCTGTTAGGGCTGCAGGGTAGGATGTTGTTGAGACATCATTTGTTATTCGCAGCTCCCTATAAAAGAACCTAATCTGGCAGGACAGACAGCAGTAAAATGCTGCAATTAAGCAACAGCTAAAAAACATCAGTCCTCATGAAGTTTGAGACGTTTTCATAAAAACGTCAAAAATAAATAAATTTAAAAAATCACTGCCCGGTTTCCATGCAATGTAACGTGTTGGCCGTGTGTGCACGCTTCTCTTTGACAATAAATAATTAAATAAAAACTTGCAGGAAACTACAGACAAAAAGAAGCTGGATTTAAAGGTAGTGGCGCTGTAGTGAAAGGTATTCATGGTTAATATATTCTTTAAGACAACTACAACTACAAGCACACCCTTTATGTTTGCTACACTTTAATTATTTGAGGGGAGAGGAGAGAGAGCCGTCCCTAGCAGGAATCGAACCCAGACCGTCTAGCTGTGAGGTGACAGCACTAACCAATGTTCCACCGCGCCCCCACGACCTGACCAGATTCACACTGGTTACTACTTTCTGACTTATCACGGTCACGACTGCTTGCAAACTAGTTGATTGTGGTTGATTATACAGACTAGAATAGCAGACTCAAATGTGTACTTGGGCAACATTTTATTTACCTGCCATAGTATCAACCCCTTACCCCAGTGTCGGATCACTGGTTATACTGGTATATTTACCAATACTGAATGGTCTGATAATGACAAATGAGGGCCAATACTGATGTTTTTCTGGTACCGATACAGTATTGCGCATACCGATATGAACTGATATGACAAAAAAGGGCTGTATCGGGATATCCCTAGTCACGACTAGTTTATAGGTCATGGGAGAGGGTCCGGAGCGGTCCTTTGAGGAATGACGTGCGCGGTTACCTCGTCTCCCAGGTGAGCCTGGAAGTCGAACTTGGCGGGCGGGCAGAAGGCAGTGGGGTACATCTCCATGAACCTCTGCCGGTCGCTGCGGGGGTCCAGGCTGTCCACGGCGTTCTCGATGATGTCCAGACCCTCGTGGCGCGACGTCTCCAGGTTGTACTCCGCCGAGAGGTACGTCCGCAGCGCCCGGTTCAGGCTGGCGTGGTAGCCCAGGTCACAGCACTGGAAGGAGGAGCATGAATACCTTACTGTACATCCACAGTTATACTTTTAGGTGTTTTTGTGTTTTTCTTATAAATAACCCTACTAGGTGGAACCTATACGATCATTCTAAAGTGTCACGCAAAAGCATCAATTGTAGTGAATTTACAAGCTTGAAAAGATTTTAAGCTAGTAGATTAGATTCTCTTATCCTCTAGGGTGAAGACAGATTGACAATTGTTCAAAAATGGTAATGCTACAGTTTGGTGAAGCCTTTCATCATTTTGTTATAGGGTTTTCCCTGTTATTTTTGAATTATTAATATTGTTGAATTATTAATATTATTGTTGAATTATTAATATGAAGATGATTGTTGAATTATATTATTATGAGAATAAAATGAAACTGCCTTTAGTTGTTTGTTGTTGTTGAGTGGTTAGGCTCTGCTCTGGATTGAGGAGGTCCACAGTTTATAGGAGCAGAATTTGGCTCATTTAGTGAGTTAATTGGATAGCGAGTCTACAGCACTCAGCACATTCCACTGACATGAGGAAGTTACGCTGGAAGACTTTTCCAGTTTATTTTACGTCACCAGCATTCTAACATTGCTGGCCGTTAAAGGAGGTATACCAGTAAGTGATGTTTCTTGTTTAAATAAATAAGTGTTATTCTGATTCACTGCAATGATTCTGTAATTATTGTTTGGGTGACTGAGTTCTTGTTCAGACACCAGAGTCTCCTGTCTTTTTCAACAATGTAGTAAAACGGAAAACTAGGACAGCAATTTCATCCAATCAGCAGATAGAACTCATTACATTATATAGGATAAACAAGTGGTTTAGGCATTGATACAATATAAATGGTAAATAGTGCCTTTCTTTATCCAAGGCACTTTATGTAGCTTGTGCATCACATTCACCCACACATTCATACACTTGTGGCAGTGGAAACCATGCAAGACACTAGCACTAGCACATCAGGAGCAATTAGTGGTTCAGTGTCTTGCTCACGGACACTTCAACAGTAACTCTGGGGGAACCCGGGGTTCGAACCGGCAACCTTGCGGTTACCATCCGGTGCCTCGTAAACCCCTGAGCCATCGTCGACCCAAAAATGTAAGCGGATAAGGACATGCTTAGAAAAATGGCAAGAACATGGAGGCCAAGAGGGAGTGCGATAAAAGATGTGCACGCGCGCGCGCACACACACACACACACACACACACACACGCGCGCGCACACACACACGCAGAGAGAGGTCTAATTTCTCGGCGTAGCACGCTGATGACACAGAGGGGAGTTTGCATTTCTCTTGTCCTTCCGGACCGCTTGGAAAAGAAGCCCTTCTCTCCTCTCCTCCTCGGTTAATGACAAGCAAAATATGGCGCCACCCCCCTCCCAAAAAATAAGTAGGCCAAATTATAAATAAGTCATGTTCATTGATTGTGGCAGGTCACACAAAGCGTTCTGCTGGCGAGGCACAGTAAAAAGAGCTCCGAGTTGCTGCTGAGCAATGGGAGCGCTGCTGCAGCTGACCCACAACCAGCTGGAATTCACACAAATAAAACTGGGTTACAGGGACCCGTGCCCAACACTGCTCACTCCATTCAGTCTGAAGAGACAGCAAAATGATGCCGTTTATGACACCCAGTTTGTTGCAAATGGAATTCTGTGATGTCCAGTTGTGGTAGAAATACTCATATGGCAGTACCGCCGTATTAGAAGGCCAACATCATTTGCCCTTGAGATATAGTGGAGTATAAGTAGAGATGTCCCGATACAGTATCGTATCAGGAAAAGTATCGGATCGGCCCTTTTTGTCATATCTGTATCGGCAAATACTTTATGGGTATCGGAAAAGTATCAGTATCGGCCATTATTTGTCATTATCGGGTCATATACTGGAAAATATACTGTACTAGTCTAACCAGAGATCAGACACAGGGGTAAGGGGTTGACACTATGGCACTTGGGTCATGTGGAGTTTGCTTTGGAGTTGCCCAAGTGCACTTGAGTGAGGAGTCTGCTATTCCCTGTTGGTGACTTCATATAAAATTATAAAAGGTCTTTTTTCTTTTTTATATTATTATATATGTTCTCTCTAGTAACGGCGATACCGATAGCAAATACCGTTACCAGAGAGTTAGCTGTGTTAGCCAATACTATCGGCTAACACAGAAATTGTGGTCTTAAAACACATGGGACGATTCCAGCCGGCAGCTACCAACAAAAAACCTGAACATTTCACATTCAGAGTAGATTGTCTGTGGCAAGAGCTTTTATTTTCCTGCTGAATGTGATGTCACATTCTGCAAATCGCATATAGTGTCAAAGTGATTTGCCAGCAGATGTCACTGTTTCCACTGTTTTGTCTTGCTTTCTTTGCCACTCAAAAGCCTTCCACACCTCACAGAAAACTCCAAGACCACAGAAAGTCCCCTGGAAAGTTAAAAGCAGATATTTTAACCCTGATGGGAGGAGATGTGTCCTGATTTCCTGACATCTCAGCCTGTATCAACTGCCCCTGGTAAACTCATCAATCCAGGGCCGGATCTAGATGGGGGGGCAGAGCCCACCCAAACGTGCATCCTGCCCACCCAATAAAAATTAATATCAGTGGTTTTCAAATTTCAACCAGTGGTCTGGGGGCACACCAGTGGTCCTTGAGAGGGCTCCAGGTGGTCCCCAGCTAATTGGTGGAAACTCTTTGAGAGCGTAAAGCGTTTCATTTTCACACTCTCAAGAGTTAAAATATTCATCATGTCATTTAGCCCAAAGTCTACACAACTAGAGAATGTAGAAGATTAATGGTCATTTTGATCTACATGTTTGACTGTTTTTTTCTCCCAATTCCAGCCTGGAATTGTGGACAAAAACAAAATAAATGTTTAGTTTGGGGGGCTGTGGGGCTAAAATGTCATCAAATGGTGGTCCATGGCTCAAATGCTGAATAAATAGTGGGTCCTGGTGTTAAAAAGGTTGAAAACCACTGCTTCATATAAAAACTTTGGAGTTGCCCACCCTGCTATTTCTCTAGCCCACCCTAGCAGGGGTGGCTAAATCCGGCCCTGCATCAATCTGTTCTTAATCCTAGCACTATTAAACCTCAAAAGGCCCGGTGTGAACATCCAACGTGAATAGCCTCAACTCCGTGACATGAGGGAGTGCTGAATAACCATGACATGGTTTTCTTTTTACAAGAGGATGATTTTGCAAGGGAAAATCAACACCGGTGTGAATCAGTCTCCACATGGTCTGATCGTTGCGTGTGCCTGGCCCCGTATATACTGTATATGTGAAAGTATAGTCTTGCACAGCCAGACGATCGGAGATTTGATACGTCTGGGAAGACCTGAGGTCATCGACTTGAGAAGGGATAAAAACGGCCCTAACAAAGCCATCCTAAATCACAGTCGTTATACCGTCCCGAAAGAAGGAAGCCTGCTTTATTCTCGACCTTGGCTTGGTGACAACATGCAGTACCTCAAAATCCTAACCTAAACGGAACCGCAAGCACAGCCCAGTGCATGTATAGCAATAAGGTATTAGAGGCGACTTTAGTGTGTACAAACACTGTGCTTGTAAGCAGATTTGTTTAAAAACAGGATCTAACTCCACCTCACCTCCACACTATTGGCTCATTATGAATGTGCTGGAGACTGCCGTGCTGTGATTGGCTAAAAACGTGGTCTCAGCCTACACAACCCCACTCCCCCTCACAAAATAGCACCGCCTTTCCTGACCCCGACAGATGTTTTGTTTTCATGTTTTGTTGAGAACAACAAAGTTCTGGACCGTCTGCAGGACGAAGCAAGGGTCTGTCCTCAGGGAAACAGCTGCAGCATCAAAGTAGATGTACAGTGACATAGAGGGGGGAAAGGCAAAACATATATAGTATATAGCTACATATCTGATTTGATTTTTTGCTAAAAAAGTTGCCTATATTATTTAAACACACGTTGGTCAACTTAATCGGTGGAAAATGATTCCCTAGTCCACGTTCTAACAAATAAACCCTGACTAAGGACAGATATTGCTTCTCATACTTACATCAATTAAGTCGGATAAGTCGTGGATGTAGTATTTGAAAACAGAGGAGTTTGTCGCTTCAAGTGTCAGCAGATACTCATTCCGCGCTTTGATGGACTTCAGTTTGTTCTCCGAGTACTTGGCCTGGCGCTGGAGAGAGAGAGAGAGAGAGGAGGAGGGGGGCATAGGGGATTAATTAAAAACAACAAAATGCAATTGCTCCACTAACTCTATTTAATAGAGCACATCAGTTCAGTTAATTGAGGCCGTTAGTGCAGTGGTAAAAATGTCAGAACTCCGACACATTACAGACTGGAGCTGAGCTTTAACGAACCAATAATTTGTACTTATCAATAATGCGACGGTTGGTCTGCCTGCAGGTGCAACGTGGCGGCACCGTCGCACGACAGAGATCTAGTGACACAGCGGCGACGACGACGAGTGCAAATGTGTTTAGCGTGGCGAAAAAAAACACTAACAAAACAATAAAAAGGGAAGAAGAATGAGAGAGGTTTCATCTCTCATTCATGGTCCCTTTTGTCACCACACACACACACACACACACACACACACACACACACACACACACACACACACACACACACACACACACACACACACACACACACACACACACACACACACACACACACACACACACACACGCGCGCGCACGCGCACGCGCACGCGCACACGCACACACACACGTTCATCCTATTCGCAAATGCATTCTCGGCAGAGCTGTGTCAAAAATAAAAGACCAAACGAAAAAAAAAGAAAAGAAAAACCAAGAAGTTATTCCCTGCGGTCATTAAATCATTTGTCACGGAGCTTTAACAGAAAGCAGACGGCTTCTGAGAACACAAGCACTGCGACAGCCGTGCGTGCCGTGCCGTCGGCCATGTGCATTTCAAGGACTTCTCCAGGCTTGGAGCGAGGCCACATAAACGCCGGCGGGCGGTCGGTCGTGGCCTGTGGACGTTCAAGTCCACGCCGGGTGTGTCACTATGAGCGCCGAGTAGAACCATATTGAAGAGGACAGCTTGACAACAGCGGCAGCGCCTCAGTGTGGCTCTCTGATGTCACTGTGTGGCCAGTCTGCCCCAACTAACACCATGGCATGCAAAACAACCCATGGTATTTCAAATTAAAGTGCTTATATTTAAAATGATTTGAAACACGACTACTGCTACTAAGTAACATGCTGCGTGTCTGTTGCAACTTCAACAACAACTAATGTTATTATTGATGCTTACTTGGCTAATAAAAGTCCTGTAACCGAAAATGGTAAGGGTGCGACTTCATCGCCCGTGGCGCGAAACGACACGGGCGATGAAGTCACCCCCATACCATTTTCTCCTCTAATGACTTTATTTGTAATACAAATAAAGTTGTTACCCAGGCATTTTAACATGTTATGTTAAAAATGGGTAATGACTTGGTAAAATGCCCTGATAACCTACCGCTGGCAAGTGAAAACAACAAAGTGTTGCTCACTCTGGCTGAGCTAGTCTATGAGCTACTTTTTATGAATTTAATAGTTGTATGGGCTTAATATCGCTACAGATGCTGGTTACCGTTTTAGAAAAGCAATAAGCCACTCAAGGTCGAAGGTTACTTTGATTTTACCACGGTGAGAGGGTTAGAAGACCTGCCTGCGGTCTCTACGCCTCTCACCGGGGTAAAATCCACCGTAACCTTCAACCTCTCGTGGTTTAAAGTAGAGTCGTATCAGACTCTCCCGTAACCGCCGAGAGCAAAGGTCCATTTCAGTGGATTTATCATCTGTGAGGGTTACAGAAGGGTCCATTATTGCTTTTTATTCTACTACAACTGCAGAACCTTGCAGCCAGTATCGCCAAATGCCACTAGTTTTGCGATTGGTCAGTCTAGACTGCTCCAATTTCTTGCAACTGGTTGCAAAGTTGCGACTAGTTGCACTGTTACTGTATGGACTGGGCTTCAGATAATTAAAGGGGATAAGTAAATTCCACCTATTTTCATCTTTTTCCTCAGAGTGTACAAATGTGAACCAAATGGACTCCAGTGGGTTCATTTGGTTTGATTTGTACCCTCTGAGGGAAAAAAGGGTCTGAAAGAAAAATCACATGGTGAAACAGAACCTGATGATGTCATCAAGTCGCGTTTGACCATGTTAATGTTTTTTTTTTTTCAGACCTCAATTTCAAATGAAGCACAGAATGGGGGGATTTTTCATCATTTCCCCACAACATCTCTAAGGTCTATTAATTCTTAAAGCGCCGTTCTCGAGCTGCTCGTGGACATCCCGTGGAGACCCCCCCGCCGGTCACGCGGACGGCTCGTATCACGACGAGATGTAGATTTCATTCTTTAATCCAACTATTAGTCCGTGCGCATCGTCTGATGATCATCCCGTTGCTGACTTTCATTTGGGACAGAATTGGGGACAACTTTTTTTTTCTCCCTTCCCATTGACATGCATTCAGCCCAATGCATTCAAACGGCTCTCCTCCGGTTTGCCCCCTCAATGTCGCTGGCGCATGGGTTAAGCAGCCAGGGCTACACAGCTCTTCCTGACTTGTGACCCGGATGTTTTTGGGTACATCGCCAGATGATCGATTAGGCAAGACAACAGACACAGCATAACAGAAACAGCACATCCTGTTTAGGAGATCTGAGCTTCAAAATAAGGGCTTTTTTACCGATCAAACTGGTTTGAGCCGCGGCAGTGGAAAGAAAACAAAGAAAATCCGATCGCGCTGAATGAGTTAATGACAGTAGAATGTTGAAAATGAGTGGAATTTCCCTTTAAGTAAGTCTGTCATCACATGGGCAGATGCAAAGATTCACAGCGTCTTTGTCACTTTGTATCTTCGCATCTGAAGCTGAAGCCGCAGTTCAACTAATTCATAAGTGCTGTATCTTTTGTAGCAGCTGCAAACGTGAGATTTGCATCGTAGCTTCACGTACATAGACCTGGGGGATTGGACGAAAGCATCTGGTCTACGGCTCTTACCTTCTCCTTCATCTTCTCTATCTTCTTGACGGAGCGTTGCCTCTGGTGGCGGTCCTCCAGGCGCAGGTTGAAGACGGGGTCCACCCTGCCGATCTGCTTCTCCTCCTGCTTCTCAGCCTCCTTCAGCTTGCTCTCTGCACTGATGCTCTCTGCATGGTACATGTGGTAGGTCTTCATCACCTGGACACAATAGAACAAAGAGATTATGAAACATCATTTTATCTTGGTAATGTTTCAAAAGTTTTAATAGAAAATGAGAGAGAGAGAGAGAGAGAGAGAGAGAGAGAGAGAGAGAGAGAGAGAGAGAGAGAGAGAGAGAGAGAGAGAGAGAGAGACAGAGATGCGCAATTATGCCGTGACGATTACGCCGCGACGGTTACGCCGCGGACGAAGCCAACTCGGGTCGTGACAAATCATGACAAAAACACAATATTATCATATAATATCTAATTAGCAAGAAGTAGAAAACGGTACGATACCGATTCATTTTAGAAATCATTTGATTGTCCCAAAGGATTGTGTGTGCCACGACCCAAGTTTGCTTTGTCCACACTGTAATCGTCTTTATATGAATCAATCAACAAAAAGTGCTTTTGATGTCACAAACCCTATAAAGCCATATAATGTGTAATACAAATGTTAGCGTTCTTGATAACCATTTGTTTCCGAATCTGAGACAATTTGAAAACACGTTGGAGCTCAACTAAAAATAAAATCAGTCGTCACCAATTTGTTTCACAATAGGCAGTCCCCATTGCAAAAACATACAGTATGTATTTATATAAAGCAAACACACACACTCACGCTCAAACCAAAAGACACATTCTATCGCCACAATTGTTTTTATACTGTCGCACCACAGCATGCACAAATCATAGTAGTTAAAAAACGTGACAGGCTCTTTTCATCGCTGTGAGTGGAGTTAGACACGCCGTCTGGGTTTGAAACGAGGAGGTTAGGAGGAGGACAAGCTCCAAAGCTGACGATTCTGGGGAATGGACTTGAGTAGGCACGCCCAGAGCCTTTTAGTAGGAGAGTTACGATATTGAGGGGTCAGAAACCAGAGAGGAGTAGCCAGTCGTCATGTGACTATACAGAGCCTCTCTGAGTCCTAACTGCAGTTGGGAATGCATTGTTTTCGTATGCAAAACGACAACTGTTTTAAAGTAACGTTCAGTCACGACTACAGTCTTTGTAATGTTTATGTAGTACTACTATTAAAGAACAAGGGTTTTAAAGCTGGATTGAATATCTGAGTCCAATGCATTTCTGCATACTCCTACTGCTACATTGGACTCAGAGCAGCCTCGCAGGCAGTCCGCGAGACGCCTCCGTATCGCAAGATTGTCAGTTGCTAATAGTGTGTGTGTGTGAATGGGGTGCAGTTGGCTCTATGCTCCTCCAGCAGCGCGAGCGCCCTGGCGCATAGGACTGAACGGGAATATCGCAACTCTCCCCTATAAGCCTCTGGGCATGCCCAAAAACACTTCCAATATCCGTATGGGCAAGGTTGACAGGATCAGGACACATTATGACTCTTTGTAGACTTTTCTCACTCACTGACTGACTGATGGAAGGGAAACGCACAATTTCATAGTTAAAGCAATATTATGCATTCTAAATGCATTGTTAGCTTGTTCATAATGCACAGTATTTTACCAATCAGACAGCACCGGGACAGACTAACACCCTTTCCATTAGAAACCTCTGGACTCTATAGTACATTTGACTCTGACCTTATGACACCATGCTCTCAGCCAACATTATGGTCAGCCTGAGTGCCGGATTACAAAAACTATTGCTGATTTTATTAGAGAGTAGAATATTCTATCGATTCCCTTTTTGTGCCGTCTGGAACGGTGACTCGGACGGTCGCCAGTACCAACACTTCACTCCCTCCTGTTCTTACCGGGTCGATATGCGAGCAAAGATACTCAACCACTAGCCCCTAATATCACCCCCCTGGGTCACTCGTGGCCGTCAGAGCAGCCTTCTGTAGGGTGAAGCTGTGAAAGAAACAACGCACAGACACGCAACAAAATGTCTCAGGCAGAAAATACCGGTATAAACCTAACCTTTAGTAATTCTAGTCACCCAGGCTTTCATTTTCATACGTGTTGCGTGAAAAAGGGAAGCCTGGACTAAATTGTTAAGACAAGGTGCCCTAGAAGTTGGGAGTCAACCTTTAGGATCTGTAACTCTTGAGAGTTAAAATGAAAGAAGATGGAGAATACTTATTTTGACCAACGTTTTGCCAGTTCTCTTTCACAATTGTGGACAAAAACATGTAAGTTCTTAGTTCACGACCTGTCAACTCAAACCTCAAATACTGTTTTCAAACGTCATTAATAGTATATACAGGAAAACCTTCCAATTCTCCCCCTCTATTTTTCATTATAAGTGCCTTATTCTGAAACATTATAACTGTAAGTAACACCATGATCAACTATTTCAAAGCTCAAACTGTCTACAGTAAGGGGCCTTGAAATGGATTTTCAGTAATGGAACAATCACATGTTTGATGTGTAGATCTTGTCGAGCCGGTCATTTTGAAAGTAGCTCTCAAGTCAAAAAAGTGTGTGGGCACCGCTGCTTTAGGGGGTGGGCATGTCTCCAAATGGTGTGACGTATAGCACAACAGCTGCACCAGTCCCCGCCCCTCTAGGCCAAAATCATTCCAGGTTGGGCCAGGCTACTCAGTCGGTAGAGCTTTATGTCACAACGGCGACAGTAATTTCACTTCTGTGTTTCCTAATCGCATGGAGTAGGTAAATGGTGCATTTATATAGCGCCTTTATCCAAGGCGCTTTACATAGATTGTGCATCACATTCACCCATTCACACACACCTTCAAACACTGATGACAGCGGAAACCATGCAAGGCACAACTAGCACATCTGGAGCAATTAGGGGTTCAGTGCCTTGCTCAAGGTCACTTCGACAGCGACCCCGGGTGAGCCCGGGTTCGAACCGGCAATCTTGCGGTTACCATCCGGTGACTCTACCCCTCAGCCACTGCCGCAGTGGCCCCAGGCGAGTCGTTGTGCTTGATTTGCCTTTGAATACCAAGTAACCCACTGGTCATTACGGGTGAGATACATGTAACATTTGAAGTGCGTGATCATGGTACATCTGTCCTTTGAGGACAGTCGTCCTAATTATCTTTAACTTCAACCTGCCACGCAAGACAGTTTATCGTACAATGACATATCACTGGTAGTATTCGATATCATTTACACTAGCATGCACTACAGCCCCCGCTGAGGCTGTCCTGTCATCACGCCGAGGCCATTAGACCACAATAATGTCCCCATGCTGGGAAAACGCATCACCTTCATCAGGGAAAACTTGCTGATTAAAGCATACTTCCTGAGGTTTGACTCACTGCTATCTGGAGGAAGGGATATTACACACACTCCAACGGGCTCCTGCTGATCCATTAGAGAAGTGACTCATGCTCTCTCTCTGCTTGCTAGCAGGTGGCACAGAACTGCGCTGCCCGCGCTGACATTCTTTAGAGGTCACGGCGACACAGTGGACGACGGGTGGAACTCTTTGCTAAACTCTGCCTCGGCCCCTCAAGAGAGTGTATTATGAGACACCGACAGACTGGGGTTATGAAAGGACTCTAAAGAAGAGCTGTAGCCATGAATCATCCACTGTGGGAGTTGGGAGAGGAACCGCTGAGGCCATGATGCACCGGCACACGCACAGTTTAGAGAACTTGGCGACGATGATAGACGGGTAATGACATGCATATTGTCAATGGTGAGTGCACTATTGTACAGGGCAGCTAGGGAGAGGAGTCAACAAACCTTGTCCACATATAGAGTAGTGAAAACCAGGCCCGGATGTAACATTTCCCAAATGGGGAGGGGCAGGTGAAAATGGTATGGGGGCGGCTTCATTGATGAAGCCGCACCAATGCCATTTTCGGTTACAGAACTTAAATTAGGCAAGTAAAGCATCAATAATAACAGGGATAGACAATAAGGGAAATTTGCCACTGGCCCTTCGGGCCAGTGGCTTTTAAGAATCACTGGCCCCACAACTGTAACCACTGGCCCAGGTAATCGATCCCCATAGTTTGCAAAAAAAAAAGACCACTTTCGATTCAATCTCTCAGTCACACAATGTGGGACAGGGTCTCAATTTGTGGGATGACTGAAAAGTTTTTGAAATGACTGTCCCATGCAAAGAGGGACACCTGGTCACCCTGGGACTGTCCCAGATCTGGTCACCCTTCTAACAACACCCGACACACACACACACACACACACACACACACACACACACACACACACACACACACACACACACACACACACACACACACACACACACACACACACACACACACACACACACACACACACACACACACACACACACACACACACACACACACACACACTCAAGCGAGGTTTGTCGGTAGTCTCTGGCTAGTTAGCCTGTCCGCAGCACTAACAGAAAAGACACAAGTTACCACTAAATGCGTTGGCTGCGAGTGGTGCGCATTTACATAGCAAGCCCATCTCATTAGTATCCTATAATGAGCTGGACAGTCAGTCTGTCAGTCTGGGAGCTTTTAGCGAGGCACGAAATGCACAGTATGTAAATGACACATACATTGCAAGCACAGCAGATAATCGACGCTATGTTTTTTTTTTTTTTTTTTTTTTTTTTTCCCGTGAGTAGCTGCGCTGCAGTTACCACTGAGGAAATGCGGGCTGCATGAGGGATTGGCGATTCGTTGTATGTCTCACTCGTGTCTATGCGAGAGTCAGCGCTGTTATAATCATGGTGGATTATATCGTTATATTCCATGTTGGTGGCGAACGTCGCAACACTTAGGGGAAGATCGAGCGTGTCGCGGTGGGTGGAGAAGTTACTATCGGGTTAGAGAGAGAGAGAGATGGGCCGGGCGAATGTGGCAGCCGGTCGCTTGTGGTCCGTGTAGACAGCGTGGTACATAAGGGGGCAGGGGCAACCTCCCGTATGAGGGCACTTCTGTGTTTTAGACATGCGAAAGAGCTGGGGCTACAGGCCCCTTTTTAATCTGTGTGTGTGCACGTACCTGTAGAGTGTAGAGTAGACTGGCAGCGCGGAACAGTGTTAGCGAGCCGAGGCAGCGTCGCATGCGAAATATAACTGATCTACAGGTTCATCAAACGTAGCAAAGGCGGGGGAGGGATTTGGTCAAGGCGGGCGCCTTGATAAGAAAGCGCTGGGGGAAACACTGCTCCCTATATATATTGTGAATTAAAATTGTATTTATTATTAATTTATTTTTAAGAGGTATTTCTCTACTGGCCCACCGGGCCAGTGAGTGACGCCATTTGGTGGTCCGAAGGGGTTTTGAAACCATCGGGGGGCCAGCGGGCCAATTATATTGTCGAACCCTGAATAACATCAGTTGTTGTTGTTGTTGAAGTTGCAACACGCAACAAACACGCAGCATGTGTTTTCTGCTTTAAATGATGAAATGGTGTTGGTTTTGTGGTGCCACAATTGTAGTTAGTAGCATAGTGTTTCAAATCATTTTATTATAAGAATTTTAATTTGAAGTATATTTGAAAATTTGGGTTGTTTTTCATGCCATCATGTTTGGTGGGGCAGTTAGGGCATTTAGCTGGGCAATTAGGGGGGCGCTGCACCCCAAAAAACCCATGCTTAGATCCGGCCCTGACTGAAAACCTAGAACAAGGCCAATGCTGTGCAGCCGTTTGCCCCGAGGAGGACGGCGACAGCAACAGCAGCAGCAGTGGCAGCAGCAGCAGCGGCGGTATGGCCACCCTGTGGTTTTCAGCCCTAACCAAATGGCTCCAGCAAATTACAGATGGGTTTGCCTGTAGATGCATTACGCTTGTCCACATTAAAACCTCCCATTCAGTCAAAATACAGACTCTCCCTGGCTCTACAATCTAAACATCGTTTCCCCCAAGAACGGGGTTATTTCAGCGCCAGTGGAACCAACCAACGGAGCAAAACATGAAAAAAAAAAAACTATTTGTTTTGTGATTATTGCCCATTCTGGGACTGGAGGGTGTAGCTCCCGGTTTCTAAAGCGGTGGTCCACGGACTGCTAGTAGTCCTTGGCACAATTACAGCTGGCCGTAAAGGAAATAATGGCGAGGCCCATACCTGGATTGGGAGACAGGGTTAGAGACACACAGAGAGAGAGAGGTCACCTGGGACACAGATGGCACCACATCGTCCCAGCTATTGTTGTTGTCAAGACCACCTAACTCAAGCCCAAGACAAGACAAGACAAGACCAAGACCTAGTGGGGTCAAGACAAAAACGAGACCGAAACAAACACGGACTTGATCAAGACGAGACTAGCACTTTGAGGGGTCAAGACCAAGACCTAGAGGGGTCGAGGCTGAGGCCGTGGCCTAGAGTGGTCTAAGACCAGGGGTTTTCAATCTTTTTCATCCCAGGGCCCACCATTTATTCAGCATTTGAGTCACAGACCAACATTTGACGAAATTTTAGCCTCACAGACCCCCAAACTAAAGATTTCTTTTGCTTCTGGCCATGACCATTAATCCTCTAGTCGTGTAGATTTGGACTAATTCGCATGATGAATAATTTAATTCTTGAGAGTGTACAAATGAAACCAAATGGACCTGCCAGGGTCCATTTGGTTTCATTTTTACATTCTCAAGAGTTACATCTGGTTAACCAACTTAGCTCTGGGGACCACCTGGAACCCTCTCAAGGACCACTGGTGGTCCCCGGACCTAGACCATCTAGACCGTTGCCTTGGTTCTCGAGGCGACACGATGTCCCAGCCCTGGTCTACTCTACTGCACACGAGTGCAACATGTTGCTGAGCAAGGCACTAAACCAGTCAACTGTTCGCACTGCGCACCTACTGCTTCTTCTGACACTTATTAGGAAGGGTTAAATGCAGACATACGTTTTAACAATGCATGAGGAATTCCTCGAGAAAAAGGTAGTGGGAGACCAAAATATTAATTATTATGCTAGTGGAACAGAGATTGATATCAAGAGGAGCGAGCAGAGAGCAGGGCGAGGGGAGCGCTAAGGCAAAGCGCTGTCTGACTCGGGCGGCCGGGCCGCGGCCGCCATGTTTACGTTGCTGCTCCTTTTAGTCGGATGGATTTAGAAGTCAGGGTTAGACCTGTTATTTCGCTGGCGGTGGCCCTGCGCTGGGCCCTGTGGCTTTTCTTTCTGATGCAACAGTCACCCCACGCTGCAAAACGCCACAGTGCTCCCTGAACTCCCTTGACTAGTAGAATACAGTATGTAGTATAATATGGACAAATGGAAGTGGAACGAACCATGTGTACACTTTCAGAGAGTTACAAGCATTGCCAAGAGGATAGCGGAATTAACACCAATCATTTTTACCTTATACTTCTTCAAGGGGAACTCCACCCATTGTCAACATTCTAATATGTCATTAGTATGGCCTAGAGGTGCTGGTTGGACATGATAAAAAAGTTCCTCCATTCTGTGTTCCCAAGAAATGGAGGTCTGAAGAATGGATTTCTTTAGATGCTTCATTTTTTTCTGAGAGCGTACAAATGGAACCAAATGAACCCGTTAGGGTTTATTTGGTTGCATTTGTACGCTCTCAGAAAAAATGTCGAAAATGGGTGGAATTCCCCTTTAAATCTGCAGTCACTGGATAATACAAATGTGTCTACTACTGTAAATTCTGACAGTTTTCTGGAAAACCTATTCCAAGATTTGCACCACATTTTTCACAATAAAAAAGGAAGACCTACAAGCTTAAAAGCATCAAAGGAGAAGCAAAAAAAAAGCTTTGTATCCATTTAGATTTTTTGGCTAAAAGGTTGCCTCCATTTTCTTTAATGAGCTACTACTTATTTTAAGACAAAGGGGCTACAAGCTCGTCATCACAATATCATTTTAGAAGTATTTGGTGAAACACACACTCATGCACATCTGCTGGTGTCACAAATTCTCACGATCATTGACCCGAGGGGGTTGAACTCCTCGTGACCACCGCCTCTTGACCGTTGCCATGACAACCTAAGCTGTGATCACGCAGCATGACAGGTGGGTCGCCGCGGTTTCACCCACAGCTGAATTGATTAACGCGCATGTGAATTTTACTGTTTTAACACAGTGGTTCGGGGACCACCAGTGGTCCTTGAGAGGGTTCCAGGTGGTCCCCAGCTACGTTGATTAACCAGAACTCTTGGGAACGTATAAAATGAAACCAAATGGACCCTGGCCGGTCCATTTGGTTTCATTTGTACGCTCTCAAGAGTTAAAATAAGCATCATGTGAGTTAGTCCAAGTCTACACAACTACAGTAGAAGATGAATGGTCATGAACAGAAGCAAAATATTTTTTTATTTTTCGGGTCTGCGGGGCTAAAAAATAAATATCCTCAAATGGTGGTCCGTGGCTCAAATGCTGAATAAATGGTGGTTCCTGAGCTGAAAAAGGTTGAAAACCCCTGTTTTAACACACCAGCCAGCCAGCCAGCCACCACCACCACCAGCGACCAATGAGAGTATGAGATCATGAGAGTTTCATACAGGACTACAGTTAGCGGCTTGTTGTTCAGTCACACATGTGTGTGTGTGTGTGTGTGTGTGTGTGTGTGTGTGTGTGTGTGTGTGTGTGTGTGTGTGTGTGTGTGTGTGTGTGTGTGTGTCACACACACACAATGCACCATGCTGTGTAACAGCATAACGCAACAAACAATCCTTTATAAATATTCTGATTCATTGATATATAGTTTGATTATCCATTTTGGTTATTGTTGTAACCAAGTAAATGTGAGTAGATATATTTGCCAGCCCTAGTTGCAAGCTCTATGTTTGATGCTTGCAAGTTCTGACATTGCGTATATTATGAAGTCATTCATTTGTCTAAATATAAGTTAACTCTTCTAACCGGTTGAAAACCACTGACATTACATTCACACTTCACACATTCACTCACACATTTGTTCAACTATTTGTGGCAGAAACCATGCAAGACACCGACCAGCACACTGGGAGCGGATTGTGGGGTTAAGCGTCTTGCCCAAGGACACTTTAGATGGCAGGAGCCGGCAATTGAACCGTCGACCCACAGATCACTGAACGATCTGCATCGTCCATGCAGCCCCTGTGTCCGGCACATTCTCTGCAAAATATCATCCTAATTACAGATAGTGTGGGGACCACCAGTGGTCCATGAGAGGATTCCAGGTGGTCCCCAGGCTAATGATGGAAAGTTGGATAACCAGATCTACTCTCAAGAGTTAAAATATTCACCATCTGAATTAGCCCAAGTCTTTACAACTAGAAAATGAATGCCCAAGTCTTGATCTACGGTTTGCCCGTTTTGTTTCTGAAATCCAGCCTGGAATTGCGGACAAAAGCAAAAGAAGCCTTTAGTTTTGAGGTCTGTGAGGCTAAAAATGTCCTCGAATGGTGGTCCGTGGCTCAAATTCTGAATAAATAGTGGGCCCTGGTATAAAAAAGGTTTAAAACCACTGTCCTTAATCATTATAATGTGATATATACATTCAAAATAAATACATTCGGATGAAATTCATCAGCTGAACTGACTCTAATCACACGCACGCATGCACAAACACACATGTCCTGGTGCGAGGATTAACAGGAGTCATTCAATAAGGCCATGTCACAGATCTATTGATTGTTTTCTTAACTACTATCTGTCAGTCTGCAGCGTGACTACCGAATACCCAATCAAACTGTTCCATCTGACAACGACCAATTCCACAGGAAGCGCTGCTGCCGCCTTGTACAACCAGGGCCGGATTTAGGCATGGGCACGGGGGGGCAATGCCCCCCTAAATGCCCTGACTGCCTTACCAAACATGATGGCATGCAAAACAACCATATTTCAAAGATATTTCACTACTACTGCTACTAACTACAACTGTGCCAACGCACTAAACCAACAGCATTTCATCATTGAAAACAGAAAACTCTCTGAGTCAGACCTTTAGCTTCATGCATGCTGCGTGTCTGATGCAACTTCAACAAACAACAACTGATTATTATTGATGGTTAATTGTCCTGTACAAGATATAAATCTTTTCGGTCACAGAACTAATAATTTCATTATTACTAATAATGAAAATGGTATGGGGGACGGCTTCATGCCATTTTTCACCTGCCCCCCAATTGGGAAATTTTACATCCGGACCTGTGTCCAACCCACACAGCCCACAGGAGTCTATCTGTTCTACACACAACATGCTGTACCATCATGGATGTAATCTATACATGCATTGATCTCATCCAGTTCATCCACAGTGAGTATGAATCTCAGCTGGTGGCCTGAAAACAGAACCGGCTGCACCAGTGAAATTAATTATTGATTTGTGATTTAAACGCCCCTATTCCTCTCAGGTCACATACAGTATACCGTTGTGCTACGATGGGTTCCAACGTGTACTTTCTTTTAGCCAACAGATGTAAAATGTCATGACACAACTGTTTTGGACTTCATTGAATGACCTGCGTCCGTCACATTCTTTGCAAAATGTCATCCTAAATCGCTGGGGCCACACAGTAAAAGTAAATGAATCCACAAAACTAACATGATTTCAATTGTTGACCTATTTATAAAATATTGGCACATCCTTTGTTTTGACCCCTCTATCACAGTGAACTATGTATTTTGTAATCATATCACTACACCCAAAAAGTAGTTCTATGTGATAGGGGGGTCAGAAACAAACAAACAATACAATATACATTAGTTTTATGGCTTAGCGTACTTTTACTGGCCCCGGGGACCCCCACAAAATGACCAGAACTACTTAATATTGACCAAAACCAGAACTCCCACCACGGGACTCTAGCCATCAATTAATACAGCTGACACCACTATAATAATGGCAAGCATTTCATACAACTTAAGATCCAAAAAATCCAAACTATCCCTTTAAGGTGACCGGAATTCTCCCTTTGTGTGGGACAGTCCAAATTCCTTCAGTTTGTTCCCTATAGTTGGCTTTCCCACAAAATACTAACATGAGGTTTTTAAATCAAAACGTACATCCCCAGAGGGGTTTAATAAATAAATGATAGGTTTATAGGCGGCTCGAATATCACATAAAGCTCTTGTCCCACACAAGCGATAAACAGTTTGAATCTGGCAACCCTATTTGCCATGCAAATTGGTACAACATGCATCAACATGCGCAATTGGGAAAAAAATATTTAAATCAGATGCTCTAATGACACAGAGGTGCACCAAATGTGTAAACAGAAGCACTCTATGGGCACGTTCGAAAATACCACACCGGAGCACACTCGCCTATTAGTTCGCATTGCATAGTGTAATGCGCGAATGCATCCTAAGGAAGGCTACTTACTGTGTACAGTTCATTCAGGACCTTCATCAAGTCTTCTTGGAGTTGAAAGGTTATTTCCTTGCTCTGAAAATTAAATGGAAACAAGAGAGAAACACACAATTGTACGTTACGAAAATACTCCACAAGTAGAAGTGAATCTACTACTACTACTTTACACCGATGGCATCTACATTGTCGCGATAGTTGTACTGTGTTCAACACGTCTCCAAGACAAGTTGAACCAATCAGCAATAATCTCACAACAAGACACGTTCCCACAACCCATCTGCCGGCAAGAGACACGCTATAGCAGTTACTGTATGCCATAACGGAGCCAGGGCCGGATCTATAGGGGTGCAGGGGTGGGCAGAACCCACCCAAACGTGCATCATGCCCACCCAATAAAAGGTAATATCAGTGGTTTTCAACAAGTGGTCTCGGGACCACCAGTGGTCCTTGAGAGTTCCAGGTGGTCCACAGCTAAATGATGGGAAGTTGATTAACCAGGTGTAACTCTTTGAGAGCGTAAAAATGAAACCATCATTTTTACAATCTCAAGAGTTGAAATATTCATCATCTGAATTAGCCCTCATCTGAATTCAGCCACAACTAAAGAATGTAGATTAATGGTCATTTTGATCTGTATGTTTGACTGTTTGTTTTCCCAAATCCAGCCTGGAATTGTGGACAAAACCAAAAGAAAAATTTAGTTTTGGGGTCTGTAGTTTTAGGGTCTGTGGGGCTAATGCAGAATAAATAGTGGTTGAAAACCAATACTTCATATAAAAACTTGGAGTTGCCCACCCTACCATTATTCCAGCCCACCCTAGTAGGGCTGGCTAAATCCGGCCCTGGACGGGGCTCTATAAGCGTTTCTGTTATTCATTTTGACTAGCGTGTCTCACATTTCTACCCTTCCAGATTTCACGGCTGGGGCGTTTATGAGGGTTATAAGACACGACACCAGAGGGTTTGATCTCCTCTAAGGTTTTGCGATTGCAGCCGGCGTCGTTACCTGGATGATGTTTCAAAGCCCTGAGCACTTCCAAGTCCGTCTCTCTCTCCCTCTCTCTCTAAACCCAATTATTCATCCCCTTAATCTCATTCTGGCAGCCCTTTTCCCAGCAATATAAGCTGCAACGAGGTTCTGAGAAAGTAGCCTTAAGAACCCCCTGGCTGGCCCACTGCAGTGCTTTACTCACCACCAAACAGGGAAACACACTCTTTAACTCATTTTGACCCAAGGAGGATTCTACTAAATGCCTTCTAAATCCAGACAACCCATATTTCTGTTCATAGTTTCACCTGGTAAATGGTGCATTTATATACAGTAGCACCTTTATCCAACGCACTTTACATAGTTTGTAGATCCCATTTACCTATGCAACCATGCAAGGTACTGACCAGCACATCGGGAGCAATAGACCTTTAGGTAAGCCCCGCTCTCTTGTCCACCCTAGGACACTTTTCAGCCGGGCTCATTCATTCCAATGTAAATATCATGGACTTTACACAATAAATACTGATTCGTTTTTGGAACCAGACCTTCAAAATCTCTTCCAAATCCATCAACAATGCATGCCCTATGCAGAGGAAAAATGTGTGTGTGTGTCATTTATTTTGTTTTGTTTTATTGTTTTATCATAACAGGAAAGCTATTGGTGGAGAGGTTTGTCTATCACATGCTATGCTTAGCTGTGATTGGATCATAGCAGTTTGGGGAGGGGCTTACCTAAAGGTCTATTAGGGATTATGCGCCTTGCTCAGGGAACATCGACACTAACTCTGGGGGTAGCTCAAGTTCGAACCGGCAACCTTGTGGTGACTCTACCCCTGAGCCACTGCCACCCCAGTGTTAAATCTGTAATGCTTGTTACAAATGGATAAATATAAAATAACACCTTTTACAGTATTTGGGAATTGAAAAGAGATTGCTACAAAGTCACTGTTTTTGTTAATGACAACGAATGTAGAATGGAGAATCCACAGGGTATGTTTGTCACTAACTGATGGAGGTACAAGACAAGCAGCGACATGCTGGCATGACATGGACTGCAAGACTCTGCTAGCAGCAGCAACACAAAACACACAGCATAACAAAGGAATGATTAAGGAATGAATATAAAGAGTTTGTGACATCACAAATACGTTTGTGTTCATATTTTGTGTGTTTTAGTGTGTCTTGACAACAATTTCACCCCACAAAAAATGTATCCCTTTCTGGACGTTTGTGAACATTATGATAAAATGTGCGCATCTGTCTGAACAGCAGTTTGTGAGAAAACTGCCAAATGTTTTCTGACTCCTGAATGTCGCAACATTTTGGCTGGTCCGGGTTCTATTTGGGCAGACTTTTCTGGTATTAAAGCATAGTCACATAACACTGATTCTCTTTTTCTCAACATGAGAATGTTTGAGAATCACTGCTTCACACATCTATGTGTGTGTATGCTGTGCAGGGGCGGATTGGCACATATTTTCCCACCGGGACAATTTTGCCTTTGCCAGGCCACCCTGGGGAGGGGGGCAGCTGGTTAACCAGATGTAACTCTTTGAGAGCGTAAAAATGAAACCAAATGGACCCTTGCGGGTCCATTTGGTTTCATTTTTACACCCTCAAGAGTTAAAATATTCATCATGTGAATTAGCCCAACTTAGTCTACACAACTAGAGAAGGTAGAAGATTAATGGTCATTTTGATCTGTATGTTCCAGGCGAGCATCTAGCACAGAGGTGGGCAATTATTTTTCCCAAGGGGCCACATGAGATACATCAAATATTGCGGAGGGCCAAGACTAAAGGCTGAACTAAAGTCTGTGTTGTATTAATTTAATTTCAAGACAAAAGTAAGAGTAAGACCAAACTTTTTTTTTATACTGGGGCCCTCTATTTATTCGGAATTTAAGCCACAGATGACCACCACCACAGACGCCAAAACTAAAGATTTCTTTTGTTTTTGTTCACAATTCCAGGCTAGATTTGGGAAACAAAACATGCACACATAGATAAAAAAATGACTATTCTTTTACATTATCTGATTGTGTAGATTTTAGGTAATTCAGATGATGAATATTTTAACTCTTGAGAGTTCTCAAAGAGTTACATCTGGTTAACCAACTCTCCATATTTAACTGGAACTCTCTCAAGGACCACTGGTGGTCCCCGGGCCGGTCAGAGTAAGCCAAAGAGCCGCATTTGGCCCCCGGGCCGCATAATGCCCAGGTATGATCTAGCACATTCTAGTGCATTTTGGAAGTGCCACTAGTGCATTTTGGATCTTGTCCAGCAGGCCACTAGGTGGCGCAGGCCACCGGGAAAACTCCCTGTACTCCAGATGGCCAATCCGCCCATGATGCTGTGAGACATAGAACATCTAGCGAGGTCAATGACCCCTCAGAGCCAGGTGGATCCCATAGACGTCCATAAAGGTACACAACGCGCCCCTGCGCTCCGGGAAGCAGTCTGACAATCCTTCAGCTAAAACTGTAAACACTGCAGTGGAATGGCGGTGCCAGTGCGGAAGGAATCTCTACCAGATGGATGCTTCTCTCTCCCCAATGAAGCACTGTCTGCTATGCTGCCTGACTTGTAAAAAAATAAATAAATTCCACTGCACCGTTTAAAAAAGTGTTCATTTAATAATTCAGAGTGGACTCTGGAACCGGAAGAGTGTAAAATATCTGTCACTACACAAGTACGCGCTTCAAATACATCATGTGCGTGCATAAATGCAACTAGAATTTCACGCCGAGAGTGTAAAGCTCAATTTGACGGCCGAGTTAGTTCTGGCCGTCATGCTCAGTGCCAGAAGTCTAAAGCCTTACGGAGGTAGAGCAGGGGCGGATGTAACCTTTACCAATTGGGGAGGTGGAGGGGGGCAGGTTCATCGGCCTTGTCGCTTTGCGCCACGGGCGATGAAGCCGCACCCATACCATTTTCCATTACAGGACTTTTATTAGTCAAGTAAAGCATCACTAGTAACATCAGTTGTTGTTGAAGTTGCAACAGACACGCAGCATGCATAAAGCTAAAGGTCTGACTCAGAGAGTTTTCTGTTTTCAATGATGAAATGCTGTTGGTTTAGTGGTGACACAGCTGTAATTAGCTAGTAGCAGTAGTAGTGTTTCAAATCATTTTAAATATAGGAACTTTAATTTGAAATATCTTGGGTTGTTTTGCATGCCATCATGTTTGATGGGGCAGTCTGGGCATTTAAGGGGGGCATTGCCCCCCCATGCCTATGCCTAGATCCGCCCCTGGTGTAAAGGCCTGCGGAGGTAGAGAGAGCAAAGCAAAGAGGATTACAGTGTGTGTCGACAATGCTCAGGCTGATGTCTGAAATTAGAGCCCCATCATGCTGTGTGCTGGGCCGGATCTAGAGGGGGGCCGGGGGCACCCAAACGTGCATCCTGCTCACCCAATGAAAGGTAATATCAGTGGTTTTCAACCAGTGGTCTGGGGAGCACCAGTGGTCCTTGAAAGGGTTCCAGGTGGTCCCCAGGCTAAATGATGGAAAGTTGGTTAACCAGATGTAACTCTTTGAGAGAAACCAACGTAAACATGAGACCCTTGCAGGTCCATTTGGTTTCATTTTTACGCTCTCAAGAGTTAAAATATTCATCATATGAATTAGCCCCAAGTCTACACAACTAGAGAATGTAGAAGATTAATAGTTGTCTTGACCTGTATGTTTGAATGTTTTGTTTCCCAAATCCAACCTGGTATTGTGGACAAAGAAATCGTTAGTTTTGGGGGTCTGTGGGGCTAAAATGTCATCAAATGGTGGTCCGTGGCTCAAATGCCGAATAAATAGTGGGCCCTGGTGTCAAAAAGGTTGAATACCACTGCTTCACAGCTTTGGAGTTGCCCACCCTACCATTCTTCCAGCCCACCCTAGTAGGGCTGGCTAAATCCGGCCCTGGCTATGTGTAGCCTGGACCGTTTCACTCCACACCACCAACCTCCTCCTGACAGACCCCCTGCCTGGCCTGCATGGCAGTATTTACAGTTACCTGTCCACGGGTCAAACAGCTCATGCTGTAAGCCTGGATAACCAGAGCTTTGGAGTCATCTGAGCTCGCCTCATGCACGTGTGTGTGGCGCACACGCAGACACGCACACGCACACGCACACACACGCACACACACGCACACACACGCACACACACGCACACACACACACACACACACAAGCTTAGAACAGGCAAGGGCTGTCGCTATCCTGACACTCAGTTGACGATTAGTCATGGATAAACATTGGAATACAAGAGAAAATTTACACTTGTTTGACTGTTAACCCACTAACCGCTCCGACTTGCCGTTCCCCGCACCACACTAGTGGAAAACAGACATTAATTGATTACATTCTTTTAATCCATTGTTTGATCGCATTTCATTTGGGACAAAATGGTTGCAGCCATTTTGAAAAAAAAAAGCATCAGTACTCATTCTATCCCAAGTATTCAAATGGCAGTATCTCAGATTCTACCCCTCAATGTCCGTGTTTTTTTGGTCAAACCAGCCATTTGCGATGGGAGCCAATGGTACGTACATCCGGGACACCCGGATGTTTTTGCACAGAGGGTTAGAAGGCAAGAATGGTCAAGACACCAGAGACACCATGAATTCATTATACAGTATGCTTGGTTTCAGTAATCTGGTGCTTCAAAATAAGAGTTTCAAAGTGAAAACTGTGGCATACACACTCGCATTGGGGCGAGAAAACAGCTAAGCTTTGAAAAACACTTTTGAAACATCAAATAGTGTGACTACACCTTCAAGCGTGTTGCAACGTGTAAGAAGCTGGCAGATTTGTGCTATTTTTGTTAATGCACAAAGTTTTAACATTTCTCTATAAAAAGCATGTGGAAATAACTTTTAACCTCACCCTAGCATCTACATTTAAAAAAGGTATTTTCATTTCGCAACGCAACAGCGCCTGCCTTTGCGGCATGCAGCGTTGCGGTAGGACCAATGTTGCAATATAATTATCAGGACATGCCTCCTTTCATTTAGTGGAGATACCAATTGGGGGTTTCCAATAACGTCCCGATTCACAAAAAAGGGTCCTACAAAATGGTTTTTCCCCTTTTAGGCTCGTACCATCTGTACGCTAACCACATTAAAGAGATGAATGCAGCCAGAGCGGAGGGAGGAACCAACTCAGCCTTTGGGGGGTGATGGGTTTCATATTGCCAATGACATTAATCATTCTTTAAAGAAGGATGCCCCAGGGCCTCTGTGTGTGTGTGTGTGTGTGTGTGTGTGTGTGTGTGTGTGTGTGTGTGTGTGTGTGTGTGCGCGCGCGTGCGTCAACCACGTGCATCTTCATTTGATTATAAACACAGCTGTAGAAATATATAGCCGCACACACACACACACACACACACACACACACACACACACACACACACACACACACACACACACACACACACACACACACACACACACACACACACACACACACACACACACACACACACACACACACACACACACACTATGGAGGGTCTTACGCAGAGGCAGTAAAGAACTCCATCAATCCAAGCGATAAAGTGTGTTTCCGACTGCATGTACCTGATGTATGACTCATCGTAAATTAAACGCAAACAGCCATGTGAAAGTATACCTAGCAAAACCCACATGAATGCATTCAGTAATGCAATATGGGACTATGTAGCCAGAATATGACTGTACTCAGTGAAGTGCCAACTTGCATAGTGCACACAAGTAGGCCATGGCCTACTTGCCCACAAGCAGAGCGAGTGAGCTGAGAGCAAGTACCCCCGACGCCTCTATAGGAGATAAAACTCATGACAATACTTGTCAAGGTCAACCAGCCAATCAGATTCCACGAGGGACGGCAGGTGGTCGACGACCGACGACCAATAATCCAATCACAAAGTTGTTTACTGGCGCTTGCTCATGCAAAGCAAATAAACACTAAACAAAAGTTCTCCTCCTCAGTAAAATGAGGACCTCTGCTATCATCACCACTATATGTCATGACCTAATGATCGTGGTGCCTGAGAAAAGCTCACAGGGTCATCTAAATCAACAGGTGTCCTCTTTGTGTGTGCAGGAATGTTGAACGCTGTCTGTTGGACAAAGGGAAGGTTTGGCCACACTCCTTTTGCACAATGGTCTCCAGTGTGAAACATTAACTTCCCTATAACCAAACTATGATTGTATGCACAGCATGTTATAATGTAAATTAGATGTAGATTAGCATGATATGATCATCATACTAATATTTTCAGATCCCCCAGAACTATTAGCAGTTAAATGAACGGAGCAGCCATTAAGGCGCTGATGCACCTAGCAATTTTTCTTTTTATCAATATCAATGTCAATTATCAGCGTTTTATACAAAATGATCAACTCCTGGTCGTTTAGAAAAATCAGATCATTAGCGCCCTCTATTGGTCAACATACCGGAATCCTCCAATCACAGCCCTCCTTGGTGTCACGTGATCTTTTCTCCTAGACCTCCACAGATAAACTTTTCTGAAAACAACATGGCTGCTGCTTCACTGCGGTGTACAGAAACAAGTATTTCATAGTGAACTAGTGAACATTTTGAGAACTGTTGGGTGAAAATGACACAATACGAACTAAAAACAAATTATGAAAAGAAACTGAAATATAATTTTAAATAATACTAAGCATTATAACATTGTTTTGTTTTTTTTTAAACCAGAACAATGCATGTTAATGGGTGGTGTTGCCTGTTGCCATCATGCCATGTGTCTCTATCATGTTGCCTGTGGATGATATTGATCAAAATGTTGCTAGTGTATCAGAGCCTGCATTCACAAGCACACTCTGCAATAGTGCAGGTGGTGTGTCCGTTGTACTTAACTTTTTTTTGTAACCAAGACTCAACGTGGTGTTCATATTTGGGGCAAGCGTTTTCAAAACCAAACCATAAACAAAATGGCGGCCTGGTAGACTGGCCCTACAAGTATCGGTACATGGCAGCAGAAGGTTCCAGGTCGGTACAGGTTTGTTTTTTAGGTCAACATCCTCGGGGCCAGAACATACAGAGGAAAAATAAAAAAGCACGTTGAGGTCTTTGATGTTGTGCTGCTGGATGGGTGACAACCGCGCAGCTGTCTCTCTCTCTCTCTCTCTCTCTCTCTCTCTCTCTCTCTCTCTCTCTTCAACAAATTGTGAGGGTGAGGAGGAGGAGAGGAGAGGAGACCCCACCAGGGGCGGATCTAGGCATGGGCATGGGGGGGCAATGCCCCCCTAAATACCCGGTCTGCCCCCCTAACACGAAACAACCCAAGATATTTCAAATCAAAGTGCTTATATTTAAAATTAATTGAAACCCTACTACTACTACTGCTACTAACTAACTACAGCTGTGGCACCACTAAACCAAGAGCATTTCATCATTGAAAACAGAAAACTCTCTCAGTCAGACCTTTAGCTTTATGCATGCTGCGTGTCTGTTGCAACTTCAACAACAACTGCTGTTATTTTTTATGCTTTACTTGACTAATAAATAAAAAGTCCTGTAACCGAAAATGGTATGGGTGCGACTTCATCGCCCGTGGCGCAAAGCGACACAGGCGATGAAGCCGCCCCCATACCATTTTTTCTTGCCCCTCCAACATGTTCTCTTGCCCCCCCAATGGGACATGTTACATCCGGCCCTGGACCCCACGGAACAGAGAGGGGGGACTCCTGTGTTGTTTGTGACTCATCACAACCAGATCAAAGCCAGGGGGATTGGGGAGGGATGGGGGGGGGGTGCTGTAATTACAGGGCATGCGAGAGTCTCAAGTCCCCTATGAACCTGGGCCTCCCACCGAGTTGTCATTCGTCTTTAGAAAACGGTCAATCATATGTGGACAGAAAAAGGATAATAATTACGTACACATCGCAAGAAAAGAGGGGTGAGCACTCTAAAAGGTTAAAAGCCACACACTCACACTCTCACACACACACACACACACACACACACACACACACACACACACACACACACACACACACACACACACACACACACACACACAGTGTGTAACTGTGTATGTATTACACTGAACAGCCAACTGATCGGTGCACCAATGAAACCACGCTACATTATTTCCACGTGCAAACGCAAACAAAAATTGGCCGAAAGAAAACGCTAGCACATGTGTGCATGCATGCATGAACGTTTCAGCTCAGTGGGGTTTTCTGGAATGTGGCGGATGAGGATCGTGCGCCGTATTAGAAGCGAAAACCTACAAAGGCTTTTTCTGGAACTTTTCTGAATTATAAGTTTGAGAGAGTTGTAGCGGGAGTCTGTCATTAGATGCAGCAATGTGGGAGAGGGTCAGGAGAGAGTAAAAAAGCCTGAGGGGGGGACGATCTACAAGCTCGTGAGGGATAGCATGAAGACGTGACGGCACAGCTTATAGATCGGCTATTTAATAGTGTGTGGCGCTGGGTGTGCGGCCGGGGCCACAGATCAGACCAAACGCAGCACAGCATGCTGCCAGAGGTCGGTTGGACCCTCCCTGTTACACATCTGGACTCATTAGTAGAGACCAGGACCCCTCTAACCACAACCCAAAGGAAATGACTGCTGCAACTTCCTGTTTGTGTGTGTGTGTGTGTGCTCATGTCACGCACGTGCATGTCTGTGTGTGTGTGTGTGTGTGTGTGTGCGAGGGGAGGGCGAGAGAGCGAGTGCTCAAGACCACTCCTCGCTCTGACCAGATGAAACAGGAAACCATCAGAGATGCTAATCGATGTGAACATGAATGAACAACCCCGGTCGGCTTTTTAACTGGCCTTTAGTGTGGAATTCAGACTATGTGGCGAATGAGGGAAGGGAATTTAAAGGAAGGAGGGAAGGGAGAAGGAGAGAGAGAGAGAAAAGAAGTCTCTAGTTCAACTTGACACAGAGCTGCGCTGCTCCAAAGCAGCGAAGGGCCGCTTTGTAATTTGCTGCTGCTGCGGTGGGTTCATGTGACTCCTGTTCCACAGGACCTCCTAATCTGCCTGGGAGTTGTCGTCTTTGTGGTGGGTGGGGAGCACAGACCCCGGAGGGCTTTTTTTTTTCTTTTCATTTTTTGGGTCACGACTCCACAAGACTAAACGATTGGAGGGTAAAAAAAAAAAAAAAGTATATATATATATATCGTACTTTGCCGTACGACCGCGTCGAAAACGTCAACGCCAACGGCCGACATACAAGCCCATGGGCGTGTGGCAGACACGGCGCGCCGTGAGCTTGGAAGTCGGCTGTTTTCTGCGTGCGCCGCCGCCAGCGCCGCGCCTGCGGCAAGCATAAATTAAGCCTGGCTACAGGACATACTGTAGCCCAGGCTGCGGCAGACAGCCCCGAGGTTTGCACTGTAACTTGCAGCTCACCAGAGTTCAACCACAAAGCTCTTCAATACAGCAGTCGTACAGATCAAGGGAAAAGTTTGAATACATACAGTATATCATATAACGTTACTAAATATATTTGGTTTTTACTTAAGCTGAAAGTGAAAGATTTTACTTTTTTGCCCGGCAGCACCGTTGCCCAATTTGAACCGCCAGTAAAAAATAAAAAAATCTGGACTGAATTTTGTGGTCAACTCGAGGAGGAAAGTTTCGGATGCCGGAACTAAACGGACAATCAGGGATGATGGATCAGCGTGGGAGCAGAGAGTGTGTGTATAATCAGATAGGACAGATCCCGTCTTGTGCTCACATTATGCACTCTCGTGCGACGGAATCAAGAGACGAAAAATGTTACTGTAGGTCAGGAAGTGTTGAACACGTGGCGTGAGGCCATGCAGATGTCAGAGAGTGGTCAGAAGAAAGTTATCTTATCGATTGTTACTCGCTTTGTATTGTCATTGTCTCTAATCAATTGGCTCTATACTGACTGCAAACGTTAGCGGTCTAAGAGAGCGTCCTTTTGTACAACCACGTTCCAACGAGATTTACCTTCTTGAGAAGCCTGGTGGAGTCCTCACTGATCTGCATGAACCTCATGATGACGTTGTTGAGGTAGATGTCGCTCAGCGTGGCGTGGTCCTTGCTCTCTCGCCTCACCTGGTTGAGCAGCAGGTACCAGCAGTTAACCGGAGACAGCAGGTTCTGGTCTTTCCTGCAGGGGAGAGGACAGAAATAAGACTTTTAGGTCTCAGCCAGATGAAAACTATCGATGGAACAGATGAAACTTTGTGAATCGTACTGGGCGTTTACATTATAGGCTTCCCCTCCCCAAACTGCTACGGCCCAATCACAGCTAAGCATAACACGTGATAGACAAACCTCTCCACTAATAGTTTTCCCTATATGATAAACATTGTTAAAAAAAATGCCAAGCACATCCATTTCCACTTAACTGCAAACGGCATGCCCTTTTGATGGATTTGGAAGAGATTTTGAAGGTTTGGGTTCCCAAAATGAGCCAGTATTTAATGTGTAATGTCCGTTATATTTACATTGGAATGAATGACAGTGTCTGGAAAGCTTACAGAGAGGGCTATTCTAAGCTGCTCCAAAAGCACAGTCTGACTCTGGCGCAGTTAGGCCACCGGCAAACGTGTTGCAAAAATGAGCACGTGTCAACAAGTATGTTCAGGTTTCTCTCTCTTCTGTGTAAGAACGTCCAGGCCCACAGTGTTGTCTGCCCAGCTCTGCCAAAACCTCGCAGGATGCAAAGTAGATCAGTGGCCATCACAGAAGCGTTAAAGTGTGATGCTCGCGTGCCTACCTTGCCTGTCGAGTTGACCTATATATTGGCCCTACAGAAAGAAAACGTATTCCCCATATACAGTACTGTAGGGATTATTGTGGCTCGTGTTTGAACAACAGGGACTTAAGTTAGGCATCCCTGACGTTTCTGGGGCACAGCTTAAGTGGCGTTTTCAGAGCCGAGCCCCGACTTCTAAGCGTTCAGTACATTCTATATTCTATATGTGAACTGATTTCCTTTTAGATTCTGTTGATAATCTGCTGCCTGAAAAAGTATAGTAAGTGATTGGGGTGATTTGGAAAACACTCCGGTCCCCCCGGTAACAAGATGTGCACATGCACACACATAATACAGTGAGGGGGTAGTGCTTTTCTGCCAAAGCCCAACCTGAAACCAGGGTTTTCTGACCCCAGGTGCTTGCTGGGGACAGGGAGGAACTCCTCACACTATAGTAGGGAGGATTAGCCAAAAAAAATGAAATCACTTACTATACCTTTAACTACATTTTGTGTTTTCTATATCTGTTTTAATTGTTGCTTGCTACAACAAAATATGTAATTTTTTATAGCGATGTTGAAACGTTCTCCTGCTGCTGACATGGACAGACACATCATGTGTCTCAGAGGGATTCTTCCAGGATAAATAAAGACAAATAGTCAGACAGAAAGAAAGAAAAACACATCTTAAGATTTTACACTCTCTTGACATTGCAGATGTACAAGGTCACAACAGGGAGCTGGTAAATGGTGCATGTTTAAAGAGCTTCAGAATGTAAAGGGAGACGCAGTGACGTGAGGCTGCTGTGAGCCTTGTGTCTGCTGTCTGCAGGCAGACTGTGGGACATTGTCCAGGCCATAGAGAGAGAGAGAGAGAGATCCTGGTCCACAACCTGCAGGCTCACTTCCTCTGGCCCTAATCTGAAACATTCCTACTGCCTGCTAAAGAGCAGCACAGAATGTGCCTGTGTTCATGCACATGTGTGCGTGTGTGCGTGTGTGTGTGTGTGTGTGTGTGCGAATGCGTGCTAACCACACTGAGAGCCACATGTCTGCACCAGTAGGTAGTAGATCGTCTTAGGGTTATAAAAATGGCCAACTATTTTCATTTTCTAAAATGGTGATGTACTCATAAGGAGACATAGGACATAGTGTGTGTGCATGTACTGTATGTGTGTACTGTGTGTGTGTGTGTGTTATGTAACTACACCTAGCAGAAAGGATAGGAAAGGAAAGGGTGTTTTATTCTTAACATTAAAACAGTGTAGTGTATCTCTGCAAAGGATATAATGCCTAATGTGTACTTATTTTGTGTCTCGTCTACATGACGTTCGCAAATTCCCAACTTGCAGCTACTTGTACTACTACTTTCATTTTCTAAAATCATAATGGTGATGTACTCACACGGAGACATACAGTAGATGCATGTGTGTGTGCACGCGCATCCCTTTACGGGGGTCTAGGGTCGAGTCTTGCAGGAACCATATGGCGCCTCGCCTCTGCGCGCCCTTCCAGACCCCATCTCCCCTCATCGGACCCCACCTTCCCCTAACCTCCCCTCTACCCCCAAGGTTAGCACACAAAGGCAGGCAGTGCTTGTCAACGCAACAGGTGAAACTCTGCACTCAGTGGGTGGGTGTGGCGGGGCATGAACTACCACCACTATCTGCCGTGATGGGAGCAAAAAAAAAAAAAAAAAAGAAATCAATAATATACTCTTTTCTATGGAGATATAATGGATGCCACTCGCATCCCAACCGGCTGGAAAAAAAAATCTCTCTCTCTCTCAAGGTGGGGGATGTTTCAAAGCAGACTGCACATGACAAAAGAGAAGAAAAAAGACAAAGAACAAATCCAGAACAATGATCAAAAGATACTGTATATCCCAGACACTGGTACACTCACACAATGTCATAAAAGACCTATACAACAACAATAAAAAAAATGAAATGGATTCCATCTAAGAGCCAAGATCTGCACTCACATGATCAATGGACACAGAGGACACGTTCATGTCAATATATAGTCCCTCCACTATGTCAGTAGTGTGTTGAAACTCACACTTTTACTTCTGGCTCAGCAGTGGTTCAGCCATAAGCCGTGTGCCACGCCCCCACCTTTTAAGTCAGTTGAATCACTGCTGACATGGTGGAGAGACAATATATAGCAAAAAAGATGCATTATTGAGTGATCTAAATAGGTGATTTTGAACAACACCCATTAGCCCCATGCTAAGTTTATTTTGGGTAGAGGAAACAGGCATTAAGTGTTTTCACAAAATATTAACTGGGCCAAATAACAACTGGATTTATTTGGAAATAAATCAACTGCAAATAAAGTTTAAAAAGCATTTTGGGAGGAATTCTCCTTTTTAAGTGGCGTTTTAGCTGCAGGATCACTTGGGACAGACTCGTCCTCACGCTCCAGTCAAAGCATGCTTTACTGTGTGTGAAACCCCTTTCTGCATTATGCATCAGCAGCAGAGTACTGCAACTCTTTCATTTATTCTGTGTCACCACCGCAACGTCGGCTTGCATGCGCCAAGAAGAGTGTGGGTCTGCCCCCCTGTCATTTATGCATCCGCCATCGCTTATGCTACATAAAGTGCTCGCATAATGTCCAGGTGGCCCGCTTTTAAAACGCATTCTCTTCTCTCGGGGCTTCCTAGATTTCCACCACAAACGCCTTTTTTGATTTCTTTCAGTGCATGCCGTCATGCACCGATGCACCGCAATGGGCCTTTTAGTTTTTGCATCCATCCTTTTTAACTCTTGGGGGTTTTAAATTGGCCATGCATAAAGCCACCGGCGGCCAGCCAACTTGGCTTGTCGACAGGGAATGACGTCACCCTAAAAAAACAGGAGTTCACATGACAGAGAGAGGGGTTTTTCGCGTGCGTTCCTAATACGGTATAGAGGAGCGAAACTCTGCAACACAAAGCAACAGAATGAACCAGAGAACTGTTTTAAAGAAACTATTGCCATTGGAGTGGAAGCACCTGCCTCCTGCATTATGCGCACATTTGAAACAGGTGGTGCGCAAGGGCTGCAGAGTAACATCGAACAAGCACCTCCAAACTGCAACAGAAACTACAGTAGCTCATAACACAACATGAATGTGGGAAATTCAAACTTTTGGAGGTACAGTTGCAATGTTGTCCGTTTATTGTTGTGAAATACATCAGATCAGATAGGAGTAGGACTTTGCTCTTTGCATAAATGGTCTGTAATAGGGAGTTGCACCTGCTTAGCACCTTGCCATTAACTTGCATGGTAAAATGGATGCTGTGTGTAGAAGGTCCATGAATGATAGTTGGACGGTGTTGCTCAGGGCTGTATGTTATGTCCACTACGATTTCCATACACCAGTGGTTTTCAACCTTTTTGATACCAGGGCCCACTATTTATTCAGCATTTGAGCCACAGACCACCATTTGAGGACATTTTAGCCCCACAGACCCAAAACTAAAGATTGCTTTTGCTTTTGTCCACAATGCGAGGCTGAATTTCAGAAAACAGTCTACACAACATTCTCTAGTTGTGTAGACTTGGGATAATTCACATGATCGATATTTATACCAACATTTAGCCTGGGGACCACCCGGAACCCTCTCAAGGACCACTGGTGGTCCCCAGACCACTGGTGGTCCCCAGACCACTGGTTGAAAACCACTGATCTACACTATAGTGTATGTTTGAGGCCAGAACCACCCCCCCTCGAGGACCCCGGACTCCACTTTGAGAACCATCAGGATTAGTAGCTATAGGGTTGGGGGGCACGTGAGACAACAGAGCCAATGAACGCATACACACACACACACACCAAGTGTGTGCCCTCCAATAAATCAATGGTTGATTTAGTGGGCAATGGGCTCTGGTTAATGGAATGACCTGCTGCATCTAACGAGAGAGAGGGGCTGCTGGGACAGGGGGTGGGGGGGTGGGGTGGGGGGGGTCGTGTGACGCAGAGCGTGGCAGCTGAATGACCTCTGGGACTCTGCTTCACTCCCGACATAATAGCAGGAAACGACGACAGGCTACAATGTCATCATTTCCCCTTCCGTCCGGGGCAGGAATTAACCCATTTCGACCCGACATCGACTGTAGATTCTATACATTCGTTCTGATAGAACGTATTGAAAGACGCGTGCTGCAAACTTGCAATTTCCGCTCACGAAAATAGCAGGTGTTCACGGCTGCTATTTTTCAATGAAAGTTAAAAACACAGAATGGTTTAATGTCCGTCAGACAGACACGGACAGAAAGACAGACCATCGAGGGGCTGAGAGACGCAGGTGCAGGCGAGGCAACTTAATTACTAATATGTTGTTGTCGTCATCGTCAGGAGGAAGCCTTGTAATGTCCCAAAAGTGTTTACTTATCACCAGCGTTGTGCATATTACTGTGATATTATTACATTTTCCATTTTCCAAGTAAAGCTATTATTACTCTGCCAAAATGTGTAATAGTAATATGTTACTCTGCCAAAATGTGCCTCGTTACTTATTACTTTTTAGCTTGCTGTTGCATGTGACAATAGAACAGATTTACAAGCTATCAACAGATAACAGAGATGCACTGTAGTTTGTAAATGCTGTGCTAATCCAGCACAGCATTCTGCACAGATGTGTTGTATCTCTCTTTATTCCTTTTGCAGGAGGGAGGGGGACTTGGGAAAGTAATATGTAATATATTATTCTTTGATTCAAGTAATAAGTAATGTATCACTTTTTCTAAGGGGTCACAAGTAAAGTAAAGACATTACTCTCCTAAGTAATATTGGACAACACTGCATATCACTTTCATGTGAGCCAAGTTCATAGGTAGCCAAACTACAAGGTAACAATGCATTGCTAGTTTGGTGTGTGACGTGGCAGTGAGACTAATTAGGGCATTCACTACACTGGTCCGGGGACCACCGATTTTCAGCCAGTGGTGTGGGGACCACCAGTGGTCCTTGAGAGGGTTTCAGGTGGTCCCCAGGATAAAGGATGGAAAGTTGGTTAACCAGATGTAACCGTTTGAGAGAAATAAAATATTCATCAATTCACTTAGCCCGAGTCTACACAACTAGAGAATGTGGAAGATTCCCAAATCCAGCCTGGAATTGTGGACACAAGCAAAAGAAATCTTTAGTTTTGGGATGTGTTTGTGGCTAAAAATGTCATCAAATGGTGGTCCGTGGCTCAAATGCAGGAAAAAAAAATAGTGGGCCCTGGTATTAAAAAGTTTGAAAACTACTGATTTGCAAGACCAAAACGTGAAAAGTTTAAATAACGTATGGACTGATATGAAGTTTTCTGCCTGACAGCAAGGATACCCAGCGTGTGTATATGTGAGAGAGCAACAGAAACAGAGAGAGAAGGAGTGTGTGTGTGTGTGTGTGTGTATACAGTATGCGTGCACACACACTTTACTAACACACTACTCTAAATCCAGGAATCGGCGGGTCAAAGTCGATGTAATCTCCTTGGGGCGGGCGGCGGTCCGCCTGCCAGCCCAACATAATCACGCTGCATATTGAAACGGGAGCTCCTGTCGGTGACAAAGGCTGATACTGCAAAGTCCCTTTAGTGCCTGGCTGATAACATCTTTCATTTAGCTACTGTGTGCCCGGTCCTTTAAGAGGCTGGCTGGCACACAGGAGTGGCAGCAGCACTGTGGGGTGTAGCGTTACGGAACGGGACCACTGCAGGTATTCATCTTAAAAGGGGAACTCCACCCATTTTCAACATTCTAATATGTCATTACTAGTATACCCTAGAGGAGTTGTGTGGACATGATAAAAAAGTTACCCCATTCTGTGTTCCCAAGAAATGGAGGTCTGAAAAAAAAAAAAAACATTAACATGGCGAAACATCTTGATGACATCATCGAGATGTATGTTAATGGATTTCTTTAGACGCTTCTTTTTTACTGAGAGCGCACAAGGTTCATTTGGTTGCATCCGTACACTCTCAGAAAAGATGTTGAAAATGGGTGGAATTCCCCTTTAAGTGGCGATCTCACTAAACCACAGCTCTGTAATAACAGTGTTAAAAGATGTTTAATATTACATTTTTGACACTTGTTTCCAAGTGAATAACAACAACAGCTGTTGCGAGGTTAAAGGTATAGTAAGTGATTTGGGGGATGTGATTTGGAACACCCCCCCCCCCCCGTTGCAAGACGTGCACATGCACACTCTAGGTATATGCAGCACAACAGCATATACAGTACATCAAGGACCACCCCCGCTCAATCCTGATTGGAGGAAGGCCTCCTCTCATCCTGATTGGACGAAAGGCTTTTCTCCCAAAGCCCAAACTGAAACTAGGCTTTTCTGACTCCAGCTCATTGGGAGACAGGGAGGAACTAATTATATGGTCACAACACTCTATAGTAGGGAGGATTAGCCAAAAAAGAATAAGAATATTTGAATTAAGTGAAATCACTTACTATACCTTTAATTGATTTGATAATTGATTAATTGAACAAAAAATCAGCCCTAGCTGGGGTTTGCTTAACTATCTGTTATCTAATCAATGCACGACAAGTAATCACAGTCGGTAATATTAACACATTTCCTTCGATATAAATAAAGTATGATGTATCTGTATCATCCATTTGATTTCACAAAACAACTTCAATATGTGAGCCTGCAGCATACACAACGTTCTTTAGCCAGAAGCTCCATTCTGGATGAAATGTGCCGTCTATTAAGATCTTCCCAGGGGTGGCTTTGGTGGAATAATATAAATCATTGAATGATTCCTTTGCTTTGCTTTCCATCCCCTTATCCCCTCCTTGAGCAAACAGTCTGTGTGTGTGTGTGTGTGTGTGTGTGTGTGTGTGTGTGTGTGTGTGTGTGTGTGTGTGTGTGTGTGTGTGTGTGTGTGTGTGTGTGTGTGTGTGTGTGTAGCCAGCGAGTGAAAGAGTGAGTGTGTGTGTGGGTCGATATTTGTCCATTTGTGTCTGTAATGTGTGTGTGCTCTGTAAACAGTCACAGTACACAAGTGGACCATGCAGACTGAATTGAATGGCACGCCCTCCCAGGAAACGAAAGTTACGTATGTAACTACGGTTCTATGAATCCTGAAATGACCGCCAGAGGTGCTTTAAGCACCGCCTCTGGCGGTCATGGAAGGATGAAATAGAACGAAAGTTATGTATGCAACTACGGTTCTATGAATCCTGAAATGACCAGCGGTCATGGAAGGATGAAATAGAACGAAGGTTACGTATGTAACTACGTTATATGAATCCTGAAATGACCAGCGGTCACGGAAGGATGAAATTGAACTGTGTGCTCTGTGGGCCCGTTTTCTCCCAGTGCATCCTGGGAGGTGAAAAAAGGGCCAGTGGTGGTGGGCACCAAGGGTCCTGATCTAATGATGATGTATTTGCCTGCTCATGATCCTCCACTATGTTTCCTATCCTATGTTTAGTAGAGCTACAGTACTAGAGCAGTGGTTCTCAACGTTTCAACCTTTTTCATACCAGGGCCCACTATTTATTCCGCATATTTCAGCCACGGACCACCACTTGATTCTTGACTTTAGTCTGCTCTGACCGAAAACTAAGGATTGTCCTATTTACCACTCTTTTAAGCCAATCACAATCCAGTATTTAAACATGTTAAACAAGTGGTAGAACTAAGGATTTCCAACTTTGTGTCCACAATGTTAGAAGACATAACTGACAAAGCGTTGTTCAATTTTCTAATTGTGTAGATTCTTGATAATGAACCATTTCGGATGTTTAAATGCAACGTATAATTTAACTCTTGAGATCGTAAAATGAAACCAAATGGACCCGGGAGGGTCCATTTGGTTTCATTTTACGATCTCAAGAGTTACAGATCTATAAGGGTCCATGTGGTTACTATGCATCATTTAGCTGGGGACTACATGGACTCTTCTCAAGGACCACTGGTGGTCCCCCGGACCACCTGTTGAAAACCTCTGCACTGGAGCGTAGCTGCAGCTCCGACCTGCTTGCGTCCGATCACTTCAGCACGTCGTTTCACATCTCTCTTCCATCGGATACATTGACAACGATAAATAACGATAAATATGCACACCGCAACGGATCGCCATCATCACCAGTCACTCAATATCATCTCTCTTCGATCAATAAATTATAATGGAGATGAGGGTTTGGCGATGACACATACTGCCAGTCCGATCTATTAGAACAGCATTCCGCACTGAGCTGTGGTTTTGTGAGCTTAATCGTCCCGTTGATGTACAGGTTGTCTTTCTCAAAACGTTCACATTACAAGGAGGATCCTCCAGGTTTGGTATGCATTAGGAACTCAATGCACACATACAGTATCAAAGTACAAGAATGTGACACAGAAAGACAAACACAAGCACCGTGGCCACACCCTGTGCATGGCATAGGAGACAGAAGACGATAAGGGTATAGAAGCAATCTCAAATCAAGCGTAACTAACTCTTAACACTTTAAACAGTTCACCCTGGCCCATACATCTGACCCACTTAACACGGCAAACGGTGTTAAGTGTATAAGTCAGGGATCAATCATGTACAATGACAGTTGTTTTACATAATCTCACAGATAGGGTTGGAATCTCATCATTTAAAGGTTCACGGCCACTTGGTATTGAAATTCATTTGAGGGCACAAATTAGCATTGTCCCGATCACATTTTTTGCTCCCGATCCGATCATTTGAGTTTGATATTTCCCGATATTTCTCAATCCGATCACTTTTTTTATATATAAATATATAGCACACTAGAATAGCAAATTCCACAACATTTATTTACCATAGTGTCAACCCCTTACCACTGTGTCGGATCTCTGGGTATACTGGTATATTTACCAATACAGAATGGTCTGATGATGACAAATTAGGGCCAATACTGATACTTTTTTGATACCGATACAATATTTGCAGATACCGATATGAACCAATATCACAAAAAAGGGCCGACCCGATACTTTTCCTGATAGCGATACGGTATCGGGACATCCCTAACACAAATGGCCCGAAGGGGCCAAACCAACGGCTCCATGAAAATTCTTCCCCACACACCAGTGGGACTCGGACCCACAGACTTAGGAATTGCTGGATAAGAATAGATGAAGATAAAATATCTTTGTGGGCTGCGATCTGCTCTCGGGGTCTTCCATCCATCTACCAAGAGGCCACAAGATGACCAGCAGAGCCAACACCACCACCACCACCACCACCACCACCACCACCACGCACAGGTGTTTCTTCCACTGAAGCAAAGATTGATTCCTCCCAAAAGGTGTGGCAGGAGCAATCCTTCTCCCTGAGCTACTGTAGCTTCCTGACAAACACTCACTTAATCTCAATCCTGGAGGAAAACCTGATAGAGGAAGAGTGTACACAATGCCTGTTACTATGCCTCATGGAGGTCAATTAAATAGTGGAGATTGAGAAGCATGTTTTTTGATAGTTCGTATAATAGTTATATTATACTTATTCTACTAGTTATATTTACTAACTAGTATTTAACAAGCATGACAAAAATCTAATAATTTCATTGATTAATATAATTGCAAGTATTTGTACAATTTGGTGAGGAGCAATATTAATAGAACAAAACAGACTAAAATGATTGGAGTCCAGCCAACCGACAGCCCCTTCTCTTAACGAAGATATAAAGGGCACTGGTAGCATTGTGTACTTCTTAAAAACAAAGACTAAGTCGACTAAGGATTTTGATATTCAGTCGACTAAGACTAGACTGACAAAAATAATTTCAGACTAAGACTAAATGGGACTAATCCATAAACTAAGACCAATTGAAGGTGTGCCTTATTATGGAACTATAAGGTGGACAATATCCAATTGGAAATCTAATTCCACAATAGCATTATAATTTTCCATGTATGCACGAGTTATTTGGGACAAAAATGAAATTGAAATGCAATAATTCAATTTGAATTTGAATTTTCATATCATGTATGGGCATTCCGTGACAATATTAAAATTTAAATGGAAAAGCTGTTTCACATTTCATTTTGAAAGACTTAAACTGATATACAGAGGACTTTATTGAAATGCAATAAGAAAAACAGCTGCCCCAGGGTATGGCATTTACATTTCAGTGTCAACAAGCTCTTTTTTGGACAATATGTAAATTATAGTGCATTTTCTAACAACTTGAAAGTTTAAATGACAATGGCATAAAACATTGCATTTGCAAAGACTTAAATTGATCTACAGAGGACATTATTGAAATGCAATAATAAAAACAGCTGCCCCAGGCAATTGCATTTACATTTCAGTGTCTCCACGCTCTTTTTTGGACAATATGTAAATTATAGTGCATTTTCTAACAACTTGAAAGTTTAAATGACAATGGCATAAAACATTGCATTTGCAAAGACTTAAATTGATCTACAGAGGACATTATTGAAATGCAATAATAAAAACAGCTGCCCCAGGCAATTGCATTTACATTTCAGTGTCTCCACGCTCTTTTTTGGACAATATGTAAATTATAGTGCATTTTCTAACAACTTGAAAGTTTAAATGACAATGGCATAAAACATTGCATTTGCAAAGTTTTAATACTGCAGCACTATGGACATTATGAAAATGCAAAAGGACAAACAGCGCCCCCCAGTCTATTCTGTTTTCATTTACATGTTGCAACGCAACGAAGAGGACAGAGCTTGGAATTGAAAATGGAATCTGTCAGTTCCTCTTATCAAGGCGGGCCTTGTGCATAGGCTCCGCCCCCTCCAGAGCACTCCGCTCTGAGCTCCCTGCTGCGGTCTGAGTTGGAGAGCTTGTCACTCGCATTAAAACCAGGACATGTTGCCTCGAATTTTCTCATATTTCTTATTAATATGTGTATATAAAATATAGCTAACTCGGCGAATCTCTTACGTTCATCAATATTGTTCGTATAAAATATTTGGTTTGGACTTAAATATTACGATTATGAAGATAGATTTTGCCCGTGGAAACCCCATTCACTTCAATTGGCTTCTAAAAGTGCGAATTTGAGAAATCTTTTTCTTTTTAAATAGCAGCTGTACATGAAATGTTGATGGAGATTTTACACTGAAATGAATATTTACTGATATAAATACATGGTTTGATAACCTACAAGTAGGCTGAAGTCATTTTCTGCTGTTGGCTTATGCCTCTCCATCCACGCCGTCTCTAAATCACTCTCCCTGGGGACAGCCAGAGCAGTTTGCCGGTGGTGGTCGTGGAGCTCTGCATGTCTACTGCATCACACAGTCTACACGCCAAAGCAGGGGTTTTCAACCAGTGGTCTAGGGACTATCAGTGGTCCTTGAGAGGGTTCCAGGTGGTCCCCAGCTAAAGGAGGGTTAGATTTTTATTGAGTACGGGTCAATTTGGTATCATTTTAGGCTAAAATCTGCATTACTTAATTTCCAGAAATCTACACAATTAGAGAATGTTATTAGAACTGTTACTTATCAGGGCCGGATCTAGAGGGGGGGCACCCAACTAAGTGTGCATCCTGCCCACCCAATGAAAGGTAATATCAGTGGTTTTCAACCAGTGGTCTGGGGACCACTGCATGGTCCTTGAGAGAGTTCCAGGTGGTCCCCAGCTAAATGGTGGAAAGTTGGTTAACCAGATGTAACTCTTTGAGAATGTAAAAATGGAATGGATCCTTGCGGGTCCATTTGGTTTCGTTTTTACACTCTCAAGAGTTAAAATATTCATATCATCTGAATTAGCCCAAGTCTACACAACTAGAGAATGCAGTAGATAATGTATTAATGATCATTTTGATCTCTGTTTCCAGCCTGGAATTGTGGACAAAAGCAAAATAAATCTTTAGTTGGTGGTCCGTGGCTCAAATGCTGAATCAATAGTGGGCCCTGGTGGAAAAAAAAGGTTGAAAACCACTGCCCACCCTAGTAGGCTCGGGCTGGCTAATTCCGGCCCTGATTGTTATTTTGATTATCATTTGACTGCCATCTCTCCTAAATACAGTATGATAATGTGGACAAAATTCTTTAGTTTTGATTTTTTTTTTTTTTTTTTTTTTTTTTACAGGCTAAATCAAATGGTGGTCTGTGTCAAATACTGAATCAACAGTGGGCCCATATCAAAATGGTCATACTGCTGCTTTACTAAACAGTACTAAATTTAAATTGAAAGTTGCCACTCAAAAGAAAATATGAATTGTGTAATGGCAGATTATGGCACTTTGTTTGGAAAGAGAAAGTGCTTTTAAAAACGGTGAATCTCAATGGAGAATTGCTCCATCACATACCGTAAGTGTGTGAGTCCTTTTCTTACTGACTGTGTGTGTGTGTGTGTGTGTGTGTGTGTGTGTGTGTGTGTGTGTGTGTGTGTGTGTGTGTGTGTGTGTGTGTGTGTGAGTGAGCGGGGAGGGGGGTCTGCAGTGCAGACGCATTCGCCCCTTTCCTACACTGTCTCCCCTCTCTGTTTGTTTACTAATGGTTGCTATACTGTAGAAACCCGTAGCTGACACACGTGGGGATATAGCCACGTGCGCTTTGTGTGTGTATGTCGCCTGGGTGCGCGCGCGTGCACGCACGTGTACGCGCGCGGCTTCATTGCACGCCGGTTTCATTAAAGAGCGCAAATTGTTTCAATAAACTTTGTGAGTCCTTTGCTTACTGACTGCCTGTGTGTGTGTGTGTGTGTGTGTGTGTGTGTGTGTGTGTGTGTGTGTGTGTGTGTGTGTGTGTGTGTAAATGGGTGAGTGAATGAATGAATGATTTTTTTTATTGACAGAGATTGTCATTTATATATTTTATTCATACCATGGACCACGCAGGAGCCAATCGAAATGTTGGTCATAAAAGTTTTTTGTATCATGAGTCATGACCGGAGATGCCCACGATCGAGTTAATTAATTAATTAATCCGACGGCGCTAAAAAAGGCTAAAATACAAGTTGATTGTCTATTCCAGTCATTCCCAACGACCGTGCCACGTCACTTTAGTGTGACTTGGGTCTTGGGATAAGCGTAAGTGTGCCGTGAGAATTGGGCAAAAAAAATCCTTAGCACTACCACAAAACCAATAGCGGGCACCACGAAACCAACAGCGGGAATGTACCTATTCATTACATTGTTCCGAGGTGCGAAAAGAACAATAGGCCTACGCTACGACCCTCGTCATAGAAATGCTAATTAAAGTCTTTTGAACGGGGTCGTCATATCACATCACCGTATAGGTAGGCTAACTATTGACTCGTTTGTCACAGTTCCAGGCTGCATGAACATGAGTGCGAGCTGTCCCAAAGTAACTTCGGAGAATCGCAGCTCTCCTGCATGTTGAGGCTTTAGAAGGGTAGGCCTATTTATTTCCAGCGGTTTTGCTGGATCTAGCAAGACATACGTCTTGTTAAGGTAAAAATAACTGCCTGGCCCCGACGAGCATTGTGAGGAGGACCACCTAAGGTTGCATTTATGCATGTCTGCGTCGGTGTCCACCGACTGACTCCTCGGCTCTTCTCTCCTTTATTTATTTTTGTGTGCATGCTGCGTTCATTCTGCAACATGACGTTTCTATGTATGAATGTGAACGAACGAGGGAAGCGAAGGGCGGCATATGTTGCATTGATTCTGGTTTCACGCGCAGAAATGACAACAAATATCGCTCGGATCGCTCCCGCTATTGTGCCAAATCAACACTGTCGCAAAATGCCGGTGACCCGTGGGTTCAGATTGTACGAGGGAAAAATTAAAAGCTCACTAAAAATGCCATGAGGCATGTATGGCAAAACATGCGACTGACTTACACATGAAGGAGACTGCAACTGCAGCCTCTCCGTGTTGCTTGATCACTGATCATTAGGCTATTCAGTTCAATTCAATTCAAATGGCTTCATTGGCATGAGAAAACATACATTTACATTGTCGAAGCAGGACAGAACAACAAGAAATATACTACAATAAAACAAGAAAACACATATAGCAAGCTTGATCATTGATCATTAGCAAGAAGAAGGAATAGACTCTATTCAGCCAAATTAAAAATGCCATATCATCTATCTGCTCATATCCCTATAGGCTACAGATTAGCCTGACCTTAGGGGGGACAGGATCTAGGGGCCGTGCTCTTTTATCTAAAGCCTATTAAGTAGATCAGCTGGTTTTCAACCATTTTCATACCAGGGCCCACTATTGATTCAGCATTTGAGCCACGGACCACCAACTAAAGATTTATTTTGCTTTTGTCCACAATTCCAGGCTGGAAGATCAAAATGATCATTAATACATTATCTACTGCATTCTCTAGTTGTGTAGACTTGGGCTAATTCAGATGATATGAATATTTTAACTCTTGAGAGTGTAAAAATGAAACCAAATGGACCCGCAAGGATCCATTCCATTTTTACATTCTCAAAGAGTTACATCTGGTTAACCAACTTTCCACCATTTAGCTGGGGACCACCTGGAACTCTCTCAAGGACCATGCAGTGGTCCCCAGACCACTGGTTGAAAACCACTGATATTACCTTTCATTGGGTGGGCAGGATGCACACTTAGTTGGGTGCCCCCCCTCTAGATCCGGCCCTGATAAGTAACAGTTCTAATAACATTCTCTAATTGTGTAGATTTCTGGAAATTAAGTAATGCAGATTTTAGCCTAAAATGATACCAAATTGACCCGTACTCAATAAAAATCTAACCCTCCTTTAGCTGGGGACCACCTGGAACCCTCTCAAGGACCACTGATAGTCCCTAGACCACTGGTTGAAAACCCATGCTTTGGCGTGTAGACTGTGTGATGCAGTAGACATGCAGAGCTCCACGACCACCGCCGGCAAACTGCTCTGGCTGTCCCCAGGGAGAGTGATTTAGAGACGGCGTGGATGGATGGAGAGGCATAAGCCTATAGCAGAAAATGACTTCAGCCTACTTGTAGGTTATCAAACCATGTATTTATATCAGTAAATATTCATTTCAGTGTAAAATCTCCATCAACATTTCATGTACAGCTGCTATTTAAAAAGAAAAAGATTTCTCAAATTCACACTTTTAGAAGCCAATTGAAGTGAATGGGGTTTCCACGGGCAAAATCTATCTTCATAATCGTAATATTTAAGTCCAAACCAAATATTTTATACGAACAATATTGATGAACGTAAGAGATTCGCCGAGTTAGCTATATTTTATATACACATATTAATAAGAAATATGAGAAAATTCGAGGCAACATGTCCTGGTTTTAATGCGAGTGACAAGCTCTCCAACTCAGACCGCAGCAGGGAGCTCAGAGCGGAGTGCTCTGGAGGGGGCGGAGCCTATGCACAAGGCCCGCCTTGATAAGAGGAACTGACAGATTCCATTTTCAATTCCAAGCTCTGTCCTCTTCGTTGCGTTGCAACATGTAAATGAAAACAGAATAGACTGGGGGGCGCTGTTTGTCCTTTTGCATTTTCATAATGTCCATAGTGCTGCAGTATTAAAACTTTGCAAATGCAATGTTTTATGCCATTGTCATTTAAACTTTCAAGTTGTTAGAAAATGCACTATAATTTACATATTGTCCAAAAAAGAGCGTGGAGACACTGAAATGTAAATGCAATTGCCTGGGGCAGCTGTTTTTATTATTGCATTTCAATAATGTCCTCTGTAGATCAATTTAAGTCTTTGCAAATGCAATGTTTTATGCCATTGTCATTTAAACTTTCAAGTTGTTAGAAAATGCACTATAATTTACATATTGTCCAAAAAAGAGCGTGGAGACACTGAAATGTAAATGCAATTGCCTGGGCAAGCTGTTTTTATTATTGCATTTCAATAATGTCCTCTGTAGATCAATTTAAGTCTTTGCAAATGCAATGTTTTATGCCATTGTCATTTAAACTTTCAAGTTGTTAGAAAATGCACTATAATTTACATATTGTCCAAAAAAGAGCTTGTTGACACTGAAATGTAAATGCCATACCCTGGGGCAGCTGTTTTTCTTATTGCATTTCAATAAAGTCCTCTGTATATCAGTTTAAGTCTTTCAAAATGAAATGTGAAACAGCTTTTCCATTTAAATTTTAATATTGTCACGGAATGCCCATACATGATATGAAAATTCAAATTCAAATTGAATTATTGCATTTCAATTTCATTTTTGTCCCAAATAACTCGTGCATACATGGAAAATTATAATGCTATTGTGGAATTAGATTTCCAATTGGATATTGTCCACCTTATAGTTCCATAGGAAATAGGTGTCTTTTAGTACATGAATATAAGGATATGTTTTTACAGTAGGAGATAGTACTTGTTCAGACATCTGAGTAATGTGTTGAATGTCATATCTGCAGTATGCATTGCATATCTTTTCAGGAGAACATAAAATCAAGGTTTTTATGAATTATTATTTTATTGTTTAATATTAAAGACTATAAATCTGCATTGCTAATGAAACTGAAATGCATATATTTAAGACTAAAAGAGTAAGATTAGACTAAGACTAAATTGTTGATATTTTGTCTAAATGCATGGGACTAAGACTAAATGGGTGTTATTGAAAAGACTAAATAAAAAGAATCTCAAAAAACAAAAACAAAAAACACACATACACACTGAAAAACGTGCTGATGACTCACAGAATAATTTGCAACAAAATCTACCGTCTGCTTCTTAGCTGTGAAAAGTGTAAACAGTATTCAGAAGTGTAGTGCAACCTACAGCAGAGGCATTCAGTGAATGCCGCCGTGCCCACACTGTTTGGGCAGAGATGCCAGTTAATTACCCAACGATTCTGATGCTTAATGCTAATTCAGCTTATTGCTGCTCAGCCATGCCAACCCCATCTCTTTATGACTCTCTCTCTCTCTCTCTCTCTCTCTCTCTCTCTCTCTCTGTCTCGCGCACGCACGCACACGCACACACACAGCCCTAAACATACCTCAAGTCAAGTCAGCCCAATTAAAACAACCTAGAGAATGCGGTTAACACAGATGCCACGCTGTGTTTGTGTTATTTACGTGAAATTAAAATAAAAACTACAGCTGAGACCCGTTATTCAAATGTCCTGCAAGAAATATGCTCCCGATATTTACCTATGCGAAAGACGAAATTATCAGACTATGCAACAACAACATGTGTACACACACGCGCACACAAGCACGCGCGCACACACATACAGTACATGTCCAGGTGGAGTGGGTGAGAGATTTGCAGACAATGAGGACAAATACCATTTGCTTTATTTGTGTTCCAACCATGGGATCAACCTATGCGTGTGCTTGTCAATACGAGCAGAGCCCTACAGCACACATCGTCATAACATCTGGTTTCGAAGGAAAAAAGATGAAACTAATGGATTGATTAAATATATTTCCGCTTGATCACCAAGCCCAGATGAAACGAAACTGACACAAAGGTGAAAGGTTAACAAAGCATCATTGGCAGGCCCCGTTTTTTACTGATCTATAAAGAATAGATCAGTAAAAACTATAGGGCCTTCCAGGGATGCTTTGTGAACATTCTTTCATTGAATTACAAAGTGGGATGTTGCTTTTTGTTTACTGGCCAAGTTCATTTAGTCTAGCTCCCTATAGGCCAAATCTGTGTACAAAAAACAGACAGACACCACCCAGGGGTTGACACTAAGGTCTCTGAGGCACTTGCCCATCGGGCAAGTGCAAGTCACGTTATACTTGCCCTCAGGTCATGGTCACTTGCCCCCCAAAAATATATTGTAAATTTTGCATTTAGGTTTACTTCCTACTTGGGTGCTTGGGTTTCAGGTGGTCCCCAGTTAAGTTGGTTAACCAGATATAACTCTTAAGAGTTAAAATTCATCATCTTAATTAGCCCAGGTCTACACAACTAGAGAATGTAGAAGATTAATGGTCATTTTTATCTGTATGTTAATTTGCCTGTTTTGTGTCCCAAGTCCAGCCTGGAATTGTGGACAAAAGCGCAATAAGTTGCAGCATACTTGCCCGATCGGGCAACCAGGGAGCAGTCTTCACTTGCCCGACCATTTTTTTTTACTTGCCCCGGGCAAGCGGGCAAGTGTTAGTGTCAAGCCTTGAACAGACACCAATAACAAGCGTACTTACTTATACTGCTGGTGATCCTTGGTGCTGCGCGTCTTGGCCATGAAGCGTTCGGCCAGTTTCTCCAGGTTCCGGGAGTATTCCATCTCGATCTCCGACTTCTTCCTGAAGAAGTCCTGGAGGTCCTGCAGCAGCTGGACTCTCATCTCCGTCTGCTGGTCCAGACATTTCTGCTGCTCCACCAGCTGCGCCCGGATCTCTGAAAAGAGACAGATAATACGCATGTTAACCACATGAACCTCAGCATGCATCTGGAAGTAAGTAGGTAAGTAAGCCTAAGTAAGTAAGACTTCTTGAGGCCAGGCTGAGCCATTGAGGCCCATATAGGTCAGGAGCCTCCTTTCTGTAGGGTGAGGCAGCTTGATGTACAAGTACATCAAGTACATTTCGCCGGTATGTTGCATGGATGCACGCCCAATCCAGAGCCTTCTAGTGGGAGAGTTAGGATCAGGGGTGTAGTGGAGGGGGGACGCGGGGGGACGGCATCCCCCCACTTCTCACATCTAAAATATTTTTGGGTCTGAAGAAAATCATTAGCATGGTGAAATGCATCTTGATGACATCATCAAGATGTGTTTCACCATGTTAATGAGTTTCCTTTTTTCTGAGAGTTTACAAATGGAACCAAATGGACCCGCTAGGGTCCATTTGGTTCACATAGCTAGAGCTACGGGACCAGTAGTCTGTTGTAGGATGTAATGGTAATGCTGTAATGGTGTTTTCCAACTGCAGCTTTGAAAATAGAACTTGACAACACTGGTCTCAGGTGTTTCATTAAAGACTGGCTGCAAAATCAAAATGAATGGCCTCTCGATCTAATCACACACTGAGGTACGAGCACGCACACACGCACGCACGCACGCACACAGTTCATCTCTCCTGAATCAGGCTTGTCAATGTTATTCCAATTTAAATTTACATTTCATACCCAACAATTCAGGTTACATGTGCACACACACACTACGTGTCCAGGTCTGGCCCGAGTTGCATAATGGATCTGGAACTCTGGACAACCTCAATAGAGAAAACTGATTAATGAGGTGATTTAGGACCTTTTAAAAAAGAAAAGGAAAGAAAAGGCGAGCACAAAGTCCACAGTATGCCTCCTCCGTTCCTTGTACATTCACTGGTTATACACCTCGTATTCCTTGTTTCCACAGTAGCTGGCGATCTGGCTCGAAGGACCAATTAATAGGTATAAATAAATATCTAGTTGGGGTAATAAAATGACTGTATTCTTTGGCTGGCTCAAAATATGTGGAGGAAACTAGGAAGGACCACCAGCCGTCTAAACAGCCGGAAGACAGGGAGTACTTGAGAAAGTAATCCAATTACAATTGTAACTATTATTCCTTGTTTTCACAGTAGCTGGCGAGAAAAATTGAACACAAAGTCCAAAATGTCATTAGAACAAATGGAGTCTTTGTTCTAGTGTGATGTCCTACCAGAATCGAGAAGAGAATGGACAAGCCAAAAGCCTGTTTTGACTTCTTGATTCTAAAATAACTTCGAAGTGGATTCTGTCCAGTCCGTTTTCTTGGCACCCGTCCGAATACATTATACATTAATGAAGGTCTACGATTTGGCAGATTAAATAGTGCATTTCAATCGAAAAGTTATAATGACAGTATCAGCTGCATGGAAAAAGGCAGGAAATGTATTCTTTCACCAACGCATATTGTTGCTGTCGACTGGAAACGTGTCAAAAGTGATTACATTTCAGGAGATGTTAAAAGAAAGTGACATTTTATTTTATCCTACATTTTTGTAACCCATTTTTCACCCATGTGTCAATTCTCTAATGTGATTCTAGGGCTCTACACAACTCTCTGGCAACCTGGGGGCAGTGGCGTTTCTAAGCAACTTGGAGCCCTAGGCAAGATTTTCCCTGGAGCCCCACTTACCAAATGGACCCTTGCGGGTCCATTTGGTAAGGGGGGGGGGGGGCTCCAGGAAAAATCTCCTGTAAAATGGCACTCTCTCTCATGGTCGCCCCCCTCCCCTCATGGTGCCCTAGGCAACTGCCAAGTCTGCCTAACGGCAAAAACGCCCCAGCCTGGGGGACAGGAGTAGGTTGGTTTCTTGTATGGTTTCCCTCTGCCATTGGTGTGAGATTGTGAAGCTGTAATGTAATACTATATTACGTATTGTCAATTGTAACTGCATGTTCAAATGTAAACAGATGGATCCACTATAAATTGTATTCAAATACATTGCGAAAACTCAAAACCCAAATTTTGTTTCTATTGTGGTTGTGGGCGAACGATCCCAAAGCTGACTGTTTTGGTGGACTACGCAGCAGCTACACCTTAAAACTGCACTGGGTCAGCTCTTTGAAATTTCAGTCTGTGCAAAATTTGCTGTCTAACGGCCACTCTTCCAAATTAAGCGAGCAAATTCCACTACGTAGGAGATTTGTTGAGAGGATGAAGATGAGACTGCAACAGCTGCCTTTCTGCCAAGAGATCCTGAGCTGGTGGTTCTCAAAGTGGGGTCCAGGGACCGCACCAATGGTGGTCCGGGAGTTCCCCGATAAATAACTGGGTTATGAGGAACCAAGACCTTTACAGTTCTCCAACTCCGAGAGTTATGTGGTTCCATGGCCTAATGCACACAAAACCGGAGGGGTCATTGAAATGGAACCGTTTGATTGGCACTGCCCCAAACAGCGATCAGATTGTTGGGAAGCAAATTTATAAATTGCTTGGTGCAGTTAAGCCTCTTCACGGCAATTCAACTTCTGACTCCATTACTGGAGTTTCCAAGCCAACGAGAGCCGAGGGACCGCATTTGTACCTTTCTTTAATTTTTACAGTAAATCGTTTATGCAAGCAGAATTACCGAAGGCGGTTCTGCTCCATTCGTCAACATTAAAGCCTCTACCCAACATTGATGAATTGATTCAGGGCAGGATCTGTTAGAAATAGTTGATTACGGAATTCCCGCAGGCCCAATGACAATAAACCAAAAATAGATTGAGATTGGCATTGAGAGGATGCCACTCTCCAGAGTCGTGTAACGAGAGAGTGGCGACAACTCTGTTCACTTCCAATGGCCCATTATACCACTAAATGGTCATTTTATACAGTATAGTACCTTTATCCAAAGAGCTTTACATCACCCATTCACACACATTCATACACCGATGAGCCGGGATTCGAACCACAGCCTCAGTCGCCCCAGCACTCTGAGGAGACCCTCAAGGAGGGGAGATGTGTTTCACTGATATATTATCACAGCAGCTAAAACTGTACAACCACATCGAACCCAATGAATTGCTCACATAATTCTGTACTGCAATCTGATAATCTACAACTCAATGTCAGTGACACACCTGGCAGAACACCAGTGCACTGTATGGATGTGTTAATAGAGGGCCGGTGATCTGAAAAATACATTTGTCACACTTTTGGATCACATCCGTGGTCATTATATGTCCATAGTACCAACAATACATGCAAAAAATGGGAAGATTTTTCACTTTCGTGTATTTTTAAATGAAAAATCCATAAAAGTCGATTTTTAATTACTTCCTGAAAACGAAAATGTGCTGCGTGATGACTTATCCATTATCACATCAATAAAAGCCAATAGAAGTTAAGCTGAGCTGTTTTTCTGCCATTTCTGAATCCTCCACAACACAGGTGTCGTGATTATAGTCAGAAATAGTCTGAGTTTTTAATCCCATTCTGGTATCCAGACAGTGTCTGTTTAAACTCACTCATCATGTTATAATATATTATCTGAACACATAGTGGTAGAAATAAGCCACATAGCACTACAACATCAGAGAGTTTAACGTTTGTAAACATCCATGTGTAGTGTGTAGTATATACAGTAGCTCATCGTACAGCTGTCCCTCACTCTTTGCGCCCCATAGACTGAAGGGATGCGAGCTCTGATTGGTTCAGAAACTTCAGATCAGCGTTCCAACTGAAACTTCAAAGTAAAGTTTCCGGTTCATCAACACAGCTAGCCAAAGTCATTCGCTGCCAAAGGAAACATTCTACCTTCTGCACAAATAATTCAATATTTAAAAGGAATTACTCTCAATGAAGGACAACCAGTACCAATAATCAAAATCTCATACTTTTTTTCTTTTAAGAAAAAGAAAAGAAAAACATCTGCAGGAAACTCCACAAGCTCATTCAAGCGGATAAAAAAGAAAGAAAAAAAAAAAAAATCACACCGCAATTACTCCCATCTCTGACCAGTCAATGAGGAAGTGGGGGATTAAAACAAAGCTGGCATGGCATTTACACAAAAGGAACTAACCGGATCATTTAACACAATTACATTCCCCACTGCACATTGGTAACTCCTTAAATATTCATATTCCAAGTCAAACATTTTTGCCTTTAACGTTGACCAGCAGCACCGCTGTAGCAGGAGGGTCATGCCAAGAGGCATCCATCTGTCAGAGAAAATCATCAATCCAATCACTTCCAAGAAAACCCAAATTGCTCCGTAAATGCCCCTATTATTTGAACTGGATTCTGACAGGAGAGGTAGAGGGGGGGGGGGGGGGGGGGGGGACTGAGCCTGATGTCGCTCTGTTCCATGCATCTGAAATGTCTGAGAGCCTGCTTGACTCTCAGAAAAAAAAGATTATATTGTCTCATCTTAAAGCTGTGGTGTGTGTGTGTGTGTGTGTGTGTGTGTGTGTGTGTGTGTGTGTGTGTGTGTGTGTGCGTGCGTGTGTGCGTGTGTGTGCGTGTGTGCGTGTGTGTGTATGCGCATTCACGTTACCGACACCTGTTGGAGTGGATGCCGACTTGAGGAATGAATGCGGTGTCCCAGAATGCACTGCTTCAGCCTCCCCGGTGCAGACGTGGGGACGACAACAACAGAATGCAGTTTGGGGCCTTTTGTGTGGCCATAAGTTGGAACCAAAGACCTTTTGTTCTGGACTGGACGACGTCCAACTCGGGTCTTTGAAGGCCACACAACGCATACTTCCCATAACAACCACACACACGAGCGCACAAGCGTGCACGCTACCTCCCCAATTCCCCAACAAATATGTCCAGAGTTGCAACTCACAATCATTGTTATTGGCTAGCGGCCGGGCGGGGCCCCCTGTGCTGTGAGAGAAGAAAAGTGCCTGGTAAGCAGAGAGAGGGGTGGGGGTGAGGGATTGACCTCCTGGTGCCCACCATTCAGTCAAAAACAACCAACAGCACTGTTAGAGGACCTGACAAACAGGGGCGGATCTAGGCATGGGCATGGGGGGAGGCAATGTCCCCCTAAATGCCCAGAATGCCCCACCAAACATGGTGGCATGCAAAACAACACAAGATATCTCTTGTGCTTATATGTAAAATGATTTGAACCACTAGTACTACTGCTACTGACTAACTACAATTGTGGCACCAATAAACCGACAGCATTTCATCATTGAAAACAGAAAACTCTGAGTCAGACCATTAGCTTTATGCATGCTGCGTGTCTGTTGCAACAACTGATGTTATTATTGATGCTTAATTGACCCCCCCCCCCCAACACACACACACACACACACACACACACACACACACAAAATTGGGAAATGTTACATCCGCCTCTGCTGACAAAGCACCATTGGCACACCGTTTGAGGGTTTGAGTCCCGTTTCATGTCGACCTTTGCTGCACCTCTCCCCCATATCTCTCTGCCTTGTTCCTGTCCACTTTCACTTGTATATATCAACAAAAAGCAAAACAAAAAATCTCAAAAGAAAGCTTTCAAAATAAAGTAAAACAGACTAGGAGCTTACCGGGCCAAAAATAAAGTCAAATAGACATCCAGAAGCTTACAACACACCAAAATACTAGGGGCTACTAGAAACACACAGCTAGTGCAGCATGGTACAATGGACCTGGCATGCATGCACTGTTGTTTTTGCTGCACATTAAAAGGTAATGGAGGGAACTTTTTAGCCAAATATCAAAATAGATATGGCAATATTCTAAGTTACTTCTACTTTCAAATATTCAAAACATTTTTCAGCACAAGATGCAGAGTTGCAGAGCTCTTTGACAGTTTAACGCCGCTATACGTTTTAGAAATGGTGGGACAATGACAAATCTCAAACGTTTTAGCGTATTAGCCCACAGACCCTCATTCGATAACACTAGTACAGACTACGGGTCCCCAGCCGCCCTCCCAGTATTCCTCCTTAAATGTCCTGTTTCGCAAAGGCTCTCATGTGAATCGGCCGCACTTGCGGTGCGTCTTGCCGTAAGCACTTTCCTTTGAACCAATAATCCCCCTGTTGACCTGTTCCTCTCCTTGTTGCATTCCGCACCGTTCAGCGCGACCTTCCCTCCTCTTCGATCACTGTCCCTATGAGTCGCTATATCTGGGACACGATGTACAGCAGCATCTGACCGACCGACCGAGGCCTGGATATCCCCCACGCGGGGATGATAGCCTCATCAGCGGTACCTTGAAATAGCAGCCGAGGGCCGGAGGAGGCAGGACACAGGAGGGTGGTCCAACACCACCACCGCTGCCACCACCATCTGCTCCACATCTTAGTGACGTTCAGGGCCTGGGACAGTTTCCTGTGCCTTAATACAGCGGCATGGACTCAATATGGGATAGATAATACTAGGCATCGGGACGGAATTACAAAACAGTCAGCCTTTTTTTTCCGGGAAGATCACAAGTTTGCAATTCCCAGTGACAGTGTAGGGCTCATGTGCCACGCAGATTGCAGGGATTCTTCTGACATTTCAAAAAGGTCATTAAAATAAGCGTGCAGATTTCACCATTACATTCCAGTTACAACGGGACGTTTTCCCCATTATATTGGGAGTTTCTATGACGGACGCTCGACTTGGAGAACCACTACAAAAACGGCAGTCAAACTCTAAAACCACGTTGCGATCTCCTAGAGGCGTTTCTACACTGCTGTGTTGTGGAAGGGTTTAAACGGGACTTTAGTTAATTCTACAGAGTCACAAATACTTTAGCATAGCGCTGGGCTAACCCAAGTCGTAGCCAGTCTGCCCACGCACTGTACAGTGGTTTTCAGATTACATTTCCAGCATATGCTTGGAAAAAAGCTTTGGGACATTCACTGGTGGGATATCTTTCCTTTTTTTGGTTTAATGTTCCAGTAAAAAAAAAAAAAAACAATATCAACAACACGCTATAGGTTCTCTGAATGTCAGACAGTGAACCATCAAATGCACAACAACACAACACGGTACAGCTGTGCATCGTGACACAAACATGTGTTGTTACTTCAAGACACACTGGGTAACAGACACACATTACTTATGTGTTTGGAATGTCAGAGACACCAATCTCTGTTTTGCACGCATGTACACACAGACACGCATGCACACAGACAGTGACACGCAAATGTGTTGCCGATTTCAATGACATCATCATGAGGCTTCTGCCCCCAGTTGGTAATGTTGTGTGCCTGTGATAATGTACCTGCCATGCTGGAGGGAAGTCACATGCACTTGATTTAGGGGTTGTTAGTTAAAACGGCCTCACCACCATCTGTGACCTGGCCAGTGGCCTTTTATAAGTTTCTAAAGTATCAGGTCTTATGACTTAAAGGCATAGTAAGTGATTTCACTTAATTCAAATATTGTTCTTTTTTTCCAAATATTGTTCTTTTTTTCTTCTTTTTTGGATAATCCCTCCCTACTCCCTGCTCAACCTAGGGGTCTGGGACCCCTTAGGGGGTGCTAAAGAGGAATGGGATCAGGGGCTGTATCAGTTTGAAGGTCAAACATGTTGAAAACGATCATAAGTTGCTTTAATGCTTCCATCCAAGAAATCAAAGACAGCCTTAGAAACGTGCCAATTCATTCGTCAAGATGTGATTTTACTAATGTTGTACAAATATACTATATACTAGCATGTATGTCTGTGTGTGTGTGTGGGGGGGGGGTCTCAGTTTTTGCCAGATATAAAAGGGGGAGAGGGGGGCTACAAGGAAAAAAAGATCGTTTCCACTGCACCACAGCTGCATTAGATGGTATCCCACCACAAAGAGAGCCAAGTCTGTTTTTATTAAACAGGCACAAAAATGGAAACCTTGGCAATGTGGGTCCAATTATAACATGTGACTGTCATGATAGCAGCTTAGGAAAACCACAGACAGAAAATTCCAGAGGAAAGAAAAGAGAGGCAGCAGCGTGTGCGTCGTGTGATCTAAAAAGCATGCAGGGGAGGGACGGCCCTGGCTGCATGGCCCACACCACCACCAAAACCCCTCTGTGTCTCAGTTCAAACACAATGAACTGATGTGGGGCTTCTTTATCAAGCTTCTATGCACAGAGTAGGGACACACGCCATTTTGAAAAAGAGGCTTCTTCTTGGGCCCCTTCCCTACTATCATCATGATACAATAATGAAGTCTCTATTCACGTTCCGGTCAAACAGAGTCTGGGTGCTGCCATTGTGCATGTTTGGCTGACTGGAAAACGCTCTGCTGACCAGTGGGGTGTCCACTCCACGTGTCCCTCCAGTAGGTTTTAAATGACCGGCTCTGTAACTCTCTGAGTGGATAAATGAGTACGTTTACGTTTTGAGAACTACTGTACAAGGGAACAGCACCTCCAGTATCATAGTATCATAAAACAGGGGTTTTCAACCTTTTTGATACCCAGGGCCCACCATTTATTCACCATTTGAGGATATTTTAGCACCACAGACGCAAAACTAAAGATTTCTTTTGCTTTTGTCCACAATTCCAGGCTGGATTTGCGCTCCAGACTTCCCTCTCCCCAGCAGCATTGGCGACTTCCTCCTAATGTTGCTCGCGAGAGGGAAACAAACTGTTATTAGCTGAAGCAGTAGCTTTGTTTGCTTCTGTTACTACAACTTTTCCATACCACTGGAGAAAAAGTTTGGACGTGTCCTGAACTGCTATTACCTCCCTGTTCCCTGTTGGCCCGACCACACACACACGCACGTCGCACGCACTCCCTAACAACCTGACAAAATCACACTTTGAGAAGGACAATGAAAACAGTCACTCACAGTCACTCTCGTGCATGAGCGCGTACACACACACACACACAGGAACTGCTACTCCAGTGGCAGGGTTTGGAGTTCTTCTGTGTTCTCTTGAGCTCCAGAAACTATTGTGGGGGCGGCTGACCCATAGATCTCTGCTTCCTTCCTGCCTCTGATTCAGAGACGGATCAGCCGTGATGACTAACTGACCTTAATGTACAAACACACACATGCATCTGTTGTCCCACACCGGAGACATTATCCTGCTGATTCAAATGGGACAAATAACGGAGGATTTACAGGACAGAATTGTTGTATCTAGTATCTGACACTAGATTCTAGTATCTGACACTAGATTTTAGTCTCAGACGATAGATTCTAGTTTCAGAAACTAGCTTCTAGATTCGGACAATAGATTCCAGTTTTTCTGGAAAAAAAAATCTATGTTCCTGTGTCCGTGATGCTAAACATATTTCATGCCAAGGACCTGCCAGAACTATCTATTATTTGGCCGCGGACCCCCAATCTAAAAATATGTTGTTCTTCTAGGGGATCCCTGGGTAGCAACGACCCGAGTTAAAAAAAAATGTTTGCTCCAAAAGAATACAAGAAAAGGTTAAATGCTTAATCCCCTTTAAGTGAGACGTGAAGGTCCCATGAGGGAAGCTTGGTAAAGATTTGCCAAGTGGCTCCTCGGGCCAGAAGAGCCGGAGTTGCTCCGGCGACGACCCCCCTCCCCCTCCCCCTCCCAACACCCTACAGTGATCTACAGCAGCGGGGGGGCAGCCGCGCATCAATCAGCGCTTTCGGAGCGGCGCGGCGGCCTTGAAGGATCGCCCGGTACGATCCAAGACAAATAAAAGAGCTGACCCCCGAATGGTGGGAGAAACAAGCAGCCTTTAGAGGCGCAAAACGCTGTTTGCTCAGCTGCTTGTGTTAATATCTGCCGTCATTCTGTTTGCTCTGGACAGCCACCAATCTAGTGTTGTCGTGGCTGCTCAGGCGGTATGCATCGGGGATCGCATCGGTCAGTCGTGTCTGTGTCTAATGTGCATGATGTACAGGAAATATGTTGGCGTCTATATATGTGCAATTAACCTTTCTGTAAGCCACATACTCCCCAAACCAGGGGTGCCCAACCTTTTTTGACTTGAGAGCTATTTTCAAAATGACCGGCTCAACAAGATCTACACATCAAAAATGTGATCCAGTAATGTGTTCCATTACTGAAAATCCGTTTCAAGCCCCATAGAAAGTTTGAGCTTTGCAATAGTGGCGATGGTGTTACTTGCTGTTATAGTGCTTAAGAATAATGCACTTAAAATGAAAAATAGAGGGGGAGTATTGGAAGGTTTTCTTGTATATGCTACTGGTAGATCACAATCTACCTTTTGGGCACCCCTGCCCCAAACTGTTATGGTCCAATCACAGCTAAGCATAACATGTAATAGACTCTTCCTATAGGGCAGTGGGTTTTCAACCTTTTTCACATCTGCGTTTATGTGCGTGTGTAGTGCATGTTTGTGTGTGCGTGCGCGTGTGTGTGTAGTTCCTGCTACAAAGGGATTACAAATCAGTTTGGTCGGTGCCGGATGACCAAAAGGTCTTGGGTTTCAAACATTGCAGACATGCTGAAACCAAAGATTGGTTAACTAATATTCATGAGCCGCCCTCAGACCAAGGGTGCAAGAGGTGGAGAAGAGAGAGAAACCATTAGACATGCATCGCTCCTTTTAGCCAAGCCTAACCAACTTGACCTCCCCTAATCTCATTCATCTCTACTGTAGACCGCAGGGAGCTGCTCTGGCTATACCTGAAGAATGTCCATGTTGAGTGGGGGAGGAGGAAATATTGCAATCGAAAAATGGTATTCTAGCCCAGTGGTTTTCAACTTTTTTCTTACCAGGGCCCACCATTTATTCAGCATTTGAGCCACAGACCACCATTTTATGACATTTTAGATTTATTTTTGTTTTACTTCACAATTCCAGGCTGGATTTGGGGAAACAAAGCAGGCAGTAAAGAATATGATGAATATTTTAATTCTTGGTAGACCTGGTATCTCAGTATACTACACTTTTTGTTTAGTTTTTCATCTTAGAAATTATTTGATCGTCCCAAAAGATTGTGTGTGTCATCATGATTTGTCACAACCCGAGTTGGCTTTGTCTGCGTTGTAATAGTCTTTATAATCCCCCCCCAAAAAAAAGTCTATGAGAAAAATGAATGGGAAAAACACTTCTGGAACCAGGGCGGTGACGTCACTGCGCAGGTCTATAGTGGCCAGACTATGTCTATGTCAGACTATGACATAGTGGCCAGACCAAGAGTTCTGGACCAGACTAGCAATATTATGCCAGTCAGATAGACATTGACCCACATATTCCCAGAGACATTCTCCCAGACAGTTCAATGTGAACATCTCGCAGTTTTGGAAAAGTACTACTTGTACAGTACATCTCTCCACCAAAACAGTACATTTTTTATCCTTCTCTGAAGTGAAAAATGACACTGCCTAGCATCTGGACGAGCCTTTTGTGCTTTTGTTTGGGGTGAGGGGGGATCTCTGGATGAAGCTTATAGGGCTTGTATAGCTCGTATGTCAAGTCAGGCCTCCCTCCTGTAGGAAAGCTAACCTCAGGCCATAGACCTGTCTGGGCAAGCACACAGCTCTTTACAGTTGGGAACCGTTTTGTTTAGGGGGCAACAACAACGCAATGAAACTGCAACTGCGACTAACAGCTCACAAGCTTTCATCCACATAGGGATGTTTACCCTATGGTAAACAACATGTGGGAGACTTTACACCGGCCTGCTGTCATGGAGTTTGTTTCATAATGGAGTGGTTTTCAACTTACTCACACCAAGGCCCACTATTTATTCAGAATTTGAGCCACAGATCACCATTTGAGACAGGACATTTTAGCCCGACAGACCCCCAAAACTAAAGATTTCTTTTGCTTTTGTCCACAATTCCAGGCTGGATTTGGGAAACAAAACAGTCAAACATACAGACCAAAATGGTCATTAATCTTCTAGTTAGAAGACTAACTCTTGAGAGTGAAAAATGAAACCAAACGGACCCGCAAGGGTCCGTTTGTTTTCATTTTTACACTCTCAAGAGTTACATCTGGTTAACCAGCTTAGCTGGACTACTGGTGGTCCCCGGACCACCTGTTGAAAACCCCTGGTCTAGATGATGATGATGAGGATGGTTATTTTAACTCTTGAGAGCTCTCAAAGAGTTGCACCTGGTTACAGGTTAACCAACCATCATTTAGCCTGGGGACCACCTGGAATCCTCTCAGGGACCACTGGTGGTCCCCGGACCACCTGTTGAAAACCCCTGTTATAATGAATAACAAAAAGACGAACACAACGAATACCACAGCGGTCTAAGCTGGCCTGGGGGGTGATAAGAAGTTATTATTTCTGAGGAGTGTGATTTCTGTACAAATCCATTAGTGCCTGGTTACGGCCCAAAGACAGTGGCAGACAATGAGAGAGAGAGAGAGAGAGAGAGGGAGAGAAAAGAGGGAGGGAGAGAAAAGGAACAGACTTAAAAAAAAAAGGCCACACATTGAGGCTATAGACCGCCGGCGGCGCGCACCTACATCCACAACACAAACAAACAGAGGTGAAACCTGTATGGTACCTTGCAGATATTGCAGAGCGGAATGCTGTCATGTTACCACTGCGTTTTTTTTTTTTTACATGAATCAAACGGACAGCTTCTGTCCCGCTCTCATCTCACGGCGCCTCGGCCCGTCCTCCTCGACCATGCGTCTGTTGAAACCCCCTCCTAGCCACACGCACAAACCCTCAAAAACAGCCGTTTTCCTCCACTGAACAGTGGACAGCTTGGTCTCCGGTCGGCTGTCGTCAGCAGCCTTCATGGAAGACAGAGCCTTTCTCATCTGTCTAAACCATAGCAGCACACAGGGACCACTCTGCATGGAACTGCACTGCGTATGAGTCAGACCAAATATACACTCTCAAGAGTTACAGACCTGTAAGGCCGCCCGCTGTCATATCGACAGGCGGACATCTTACGCGATCTTTACTCGTTTTATTCCAGTTGAAGATTGAAGATGGACCGTTGGTAACCAAATGGACCCTTATAGATCTGTTACTCTTGAGAGCATGAAATGAAACCAAGGCGGCCCTCCGCCTCCGAAACCAAATGGACCCGCCAGGGTCCTTTTGGTTTCATTTTTACACTCTCAAGAGTTAAAATATTCATCATATGAATTAGTCCTTATCTACACAACTAGAAGATTAATGGTCATGGACAGAAGCAAAGGGAATCTTTAGTTTGGGGGGGGGGGGGTCTAAAATGTCCTCAAATGGTGGTTCGTTGCTCAAATGCTGAATAAATGATGGGCCCTGGGATGAAAAAGGTTGAAAACCACTGATCTACGTGGAACCACCTCCCGGGGGAACACCGATGGGTGTTCCCCTGGAACCACACTATGAGAACGACTATCCGTTTGTCCGTCTGTCAGTGCATTCTGCAGCCGTGCAGTCTGCCTGCCCTCTTCTCCATCATCATCATCTCCGTTTACACTGTGCGTTGCGCCATGTCTCCCTTTACACTCCTCCTCCTGTTTTCTCTCTGCCCGACACGACTCGTTCCTTTCTGTCCTCGCCTGAGTGCTGCCCACTGCCCACCCACCGACTTGGGGAGTGCTAGTAGCACCAGCAGTGGGCAGAAGAAGAGGAAGAAGCCCAGGGGCAAGGGAGGCTGGCATGGAGCCAACCTGAACGCCACACTCCACCACCAAGCCAGCCTGGGGGGCTGACAAGTCGTTCCCACACTGTCGGGACATGCTGGCACCATGGGGTCAGAGAGAGAGAGAGAGAGCCAGGAGGAAGCATATGACTGTACACATTCAGAGATGAGGTGTGGTGTCACTGACATACACACATTCAAAGTAAGAAGCAGCAGCACACAATGAGGTTTTCTCTTGTTCAAAAACCTGAGACCAAAGGAGACAGGGAGGGGGAGGAGAGAGGCAGGGAACACTGGAACACTGAAAAAAAATGTTGATATTACGTGGTTCAAACATGGACATTGGTTCCACCTGAATGATTTGCTTTGGCAGCACTAGATCCAATCACGTTCAACTTGCCCCGACGTGATTGGATCTAGTGCTGCCAAAGCAAATCATTCAGATGGAACCAATGTCTATGTTTGAATAACGTAAGCTTTGTTTTTTGTTTGTTTTTTCAGTGAAGGGGTTAGAGATGTGGCAGTTTGTGATCTCACAAGTCACGAAAAGAGAGAAACTACTGGATATTCATAGATAGAAGTCATTTGGTGGAATTGTTGTCAAGAGACTAAAACACACCACAAATGTTTTTGATGTCACAAGCCCTTTAAAGCAGGTATTCTAGATACTTTGACTCAACTATACGCTTGCATGAACAAACAGTGTTGCCAACATGGTGCATTTGTCGCTATATTTAGCTTTTTCCCAGACCCCCCTAGCGCTAAAATTTGCGAGTTGGGCTGAAATTGGTTGACAGGCTCCAGAGATAAAACCCTTGTTTTTCACCATTTTTCCTCCTATGATAGAGTCCTCCTTCCTTCCTAGAAAGGACCATTGGTAACCAAATGGACCCTTTTAGATCTGTAACTCTTGAGAGCGTAACTCTTGATTTTACGCTTTTTTTTTACGGTTTCATTTTACTCTTAAGAGTTACAGATCAACATAAACATCAAATGGTTGTCCTCCATGGCTAAAATGCAGAAGAAACACTGGGCCCTGGTATGAAAATGGTGGAAAACCCACTGCTCTAGTGCATTCTAGTGCATTTTGTGAACTGTGAACAAACACCCAGTATGTATATTTAAGAGCAGCAGAGGCTGAGCAGCACTACTGCCGGTGGGGAGAGTCTAGAGCTTGAAGGACAGGGAACAACATTCCATCAGCAGGACTACACTGTCTATTACATGACCAAAAGGTTAACACATTTTCAAGCTCTTGTCTTGATCTAATTAAAACTATCCATCACCTTGTTGACGCCGCAGTGTATCAATAGAGACCAGCCTTAACTCTGTGTAAATCCAAATTACTACTAAAGTGCCAAGAGTGACCCTTTGTTTGTGAGTGTGTGAGCCTGTCTGAGTGTATCCAGTATGTATCTGCATTTGTGTCTGTATGCCCGTGTATTAACAACTTTGAATTTGGTATTCTTATTGGAGTGTCATTGGCTGGTATTCTCAAACAGCTATTTCCAGGTATGGCGTAAGTCTTCTTATTGTTCTGGGGCCTTGTGTTAGGTCGAAAGCCCGTACCACCATACCTGGGCCTGGGCTTACCAAATTAAAACCTGCAATTCAAAAAGTCCCTGCTTTGTTCATCGTGAGTTGAAGCTCTTAATGGCTGGTTGTAATTATTATGGGTAATTATTTTGTAAGCCCAGGCTCAGATCTGGTGGTACAGGCTTTTGGCCTACACACAAGGCACCAGACCTGATTTGCTGCCACGCAGCCGATAAGCCTTACGCCATACCTGCCAGCGCCATACCTGACAAAAGTTGTTCTACAATACCAGCCATTATAGGTTAAAAGTTCAAATTAAAAAATATATATATATTTTATTCCAAGTAAAATAATTTTAAATAAAATCTGGAAAAATCCATTGCAACACATTGATGCAGCTTGTAGAAAGGTTATTTTTGCAGGATACATGACTGCATGATACATCATACAACAAATGAATTATAAGCTGAAGTGTTTTTCAAAGTTGATGCATTTGACCCATGCTTTATAGTTCATACTAATCACAGCTGAGCTGAGCCAGCCGTTCAATAATCCACAGGCCGGTGCGGTGGAGACAGATAATATTACAGAAAGGAAAAGCACAAGACCAGCAAATCTAATGAGCCCCCAGGCTGTGGAGAAGACTGGAAGGTTGTTCAGTGACAGTGTTACTGTTCAGGTTAACGGGGTAATATCCCCAGGCTCAGGGGCACAACGGACAGGTAGAGGTCGGTGTGTGTCGTTAGCCTCTTTATTTCATAAACCAAGGCTTCCCTCAAGAGAGATTCTGCTAACAGCACCAATGTGTCAACACTACACTTTGCCTTGATCGTGTAATGTTGTTGTTAGTAGGAATAAACACGGAAGCTCCTCCCTTTAGTGGACAAAAGGGAGGAGCCAACACAATGCTCCATTTTTCTAAAATATTATTATAAATAATGGTCGTACAAAATCACGTTAATGCAGCTCACGCATTGTGAACTTGTAAAATGCTGTTAAATGTTTAAAGGGGAATTCCACCCATTTTCAACATTTTTTTCTGAGAGTGTACAAATGCAACCAAATGAACCCTAACGGGTTCATTTGGTTCCATTTGTACGCTCTCAGAAAAAGAAGCGTCTAATTAACATGGTGAAAATACATCTCGATGATGTCATTGAGATGGTTCACCATGTTAGTGGTTTTCTTCAGACCTCCATTTCTTGGGAACAGAATAGGGGAACTTTTTTATCAGGTCCACCCAACACCTCTAGGGTATATTAATGCCATATTAGAATATTGAAAATGGGTGGAATTCCCCTTTAACCCATTTAGGCCTGACCTAAGGTTTTTGAAAAACCTGAAATATTTATATTTATATTTCAGCATCAAATAAAGTTAATTATGTGATACTGTACATACTGTACAGAATCCAAATATGGATTCCCAGCCTGAAAACTGGTTGGGCATTTTGCTGTGTAACCGCTGGTACCCCCGTCAATGACACCATGGGGTACCCTGGACCCCACACCCTGGACCCCCAGTCTCCATGTAACTTGTACAAACACTGTTTGTAAACAGATTGGTTTAAAAACAGATTCTAACTCATTTGAGTTATGAATCTGCTGGAGACGGCTGTGCTGTTAATGTCTAAAACGCTGCCTCACCCGACACAACCCCCCCTCCCCCTTACACATTAGCCACGCCTGTCCTGAGCATGCCGAATGTTTGTTTTCATGATTTGATGACAACAAGAAAGTTCTGGACCGTCTGCAGGACGAAGCAAGTGTCTGTCTGCAGGGAAACAGCGGCAGCATCAAAGCAGAGGCAACATAGAGGGGGGAAAGGGGCAAAACAAAAAAATAGCTTTCTCTATTTTGATTTTTGGCTAAAGAGTTGCCTCTATTACCTTTAATGTTACTTCAGCAGAAGACTCTCCTAATGATGTTGCAAGATTAAAGGGGAAAAAGGAGGCGGGTGATGCACCTGACCTGACGGTTATTTTCATTTCCTTTCGTTGGGGTTGTTTGGTTCTTTTATTTCACATGAAGGACAGAGCATCAGTAACAAAACATGCCCTGCAATCACCTTAATCCGTCTCTTTATGGCTCCGATGAATGAATGATTGGCAGATGAAAGGAGCCTGTGATCTTCAAAAAATGTTGTAGGAAGAAGAGGTTCAAAACGGCACTGGCGCTGAGAACCACGCACAAAACAAAAAAACAAAACAGCTAACCCCCGGCCAGGGCGGCATTCGATCTTTTTAATCACAACTTGTCGACCAGACAACAGCCTGCATTCTCACTTGAGGGACTGACGTCAAGCCCCTTAGGCGGGTTCTGAATAGAAATATTATTTCCAAACGACCCCGAGGCCGGATCTAAAATTCCACAAGTCTTTCCGTTTTCCACGAGTCAGATAACAGAGTCTCAGATCAGCATTGGGGTAATGGATACCAAGGTCCCTGGTGGCAGAATGGCATCTCATGTAAGAGGAATATATTGGCACTTTTTAGCCAAAAATGTACAGTATATAGCTATATTTCTGCCCGTTTTTACGTCTCTTCTAGTTTGATGCTGCAACTGTTTCCCTGCACACAGACACTTGCTTTGCACTGCACTGCCTGCAAACGGTCCAGAACGTTGTTGTTGTCAACATACTGTATCATGTGAAAACATTTGTCAGGCTCAGGATAGGGCTGTATGTGGTGATGGTGGTGTGTGTGTGTGTGTGTGTGTGTGTGTGTGTGTGGGGGGGGGGGGGGTTAGCCAATCACAGTGCAGCAGTCTCCAGCAGTTTCATAATGAGCCGATAGAGTGGAGGTGAGGTGGAGTTACATTCAAACACATATTTTGTACATACTAAAGTTACCTCTATTACCTTTAAAGGGCAGTATAAACGTTTTAGCTCAAATTAAAAATGTATGTGTATTGTGCATTATTCATGTATTTTGAATAGTTTCTCTCCATCAGCTTTAAGCTTGTGCTGTGGTGCTTTTTTCCCTGCAGAAAGACATGTAGCTTTGGCTGTAATTTGCTTTCATTACAGTGTTTATGTTGACATTCATCCCTTGACGGGACGCCTCTGTCTGGGGGAGGATTGAGGCAGGCCCAAGGTAAACATAAACATTAAAACAAAATCCAAATACAATGCAGGAAAACACACCAGAACAAATATATAGCACTTGCCTCATAGAGAAAAAGGCTAGCCGGTTTAAAGGGGAATTCCACCCATTTTCAACATTTTTTCTGAAAGCGTTCCAATGCAACCAAATGAACCCTAACGGGTTCATTTGTTTCCATTTGAGCGTACAAATGGAACCAAATGAACCCGTTAGAAAGAAGCGTCTAAAGAAATCCATTAACATGGTGAAAATACATCTTGATGATGTCATCAAGATGTGTGAAACGTTTTTATCATGCCCACCCAGCACCTCTAGGGTATACTAATGACATATTAGAATGTTGAAAATGGGAGGAGTTCCCCTAACTCCCCTAAGAGTTGTTTATTCATGGGTCTCATCTCACAGGTGCTTCAATGTCTGATTAGGTTTTCAATTGGTCTGCTTAGCCTAATCAGACATCGAATCACCTGTGAGGTCCTAAACATGGCTGGTGGAGGACTACAGACTACAGATGAGACCTATGAATATATGAATACTAACTTTAGGTTTGCCTTCCAATTTTCAGGTAGTACGACCAATTTTAACGACAAATACGAAACATGAGGGCGTGACGACAGACAGGCAGACTGATGATTTCATTCAGGTGTGGTAGAAGCACCTTGGTAGCAGAGAAATACAGAAATGGCTCCGTGAGAGAGTAAGAGGGTAAAAGATGAATATTGACAGTGGAAAGCCTGTGCGATGGGACGACATTTCACAGCCGGACGGCACATGTGCACAAGACGGACACAGTCGACCTCAAACGGCATGGTGGAGTACATTACGGGAGGACTTCAGACGAACACACGCATACCCGGAATTCTAAAAGGAGGGAAAAAGCCACATGGGAGAAATTAACCCATTCCTTCGTGATTTGTACCGTTTCCGCCGAAAGGCGCTTGACTCATGTGCTTTACTTCTAGGACAACCCCACTCCAAGCACACACACACACTCAGGCTCTCTGGGTCCGCCCCCCTTTTTTGGTGCCACCGCAAAGGGAGAAAAAAAGAAGCACTTTGCAGGAAGTGTGGTTACTGGACCTTTGATAGGGTTAAGCCAGCTAAGCGGAGCTGCTGGGCTGACCGAACAGTGAGGAACAACCCTGCTATTCAGAACTAAAGAGTCAAGAGAAGAAGCAACATTGCAACAAGCAACAGCGACATTGAGGGGTCAGAAAACTGAGCTCTTGTGAGGTCTGTTGCACCCTGAAAGGGGGACAAAAGAGGGACATTCCTAAAGTTTTCCTGAGAGTGTACACATTTGTACACTATCAGGAAAAAAGGTCCTAAAAGAAAAATCATTAATATGGTGAAACACAACTTGATGATAGAGCCGCTAAAGCTGTAACATTAATAGTTTTACAACAACCTCTTGTTGCATTCCAACATATCCTTGGGGTGCTAGAACCGTGCCACCTTCCGCAGAAAAAAAAAAAAAAAAAAAAAAAAAAACACAACTAAAATGAGTGTTAACAGATGCCGTTAAATTATTCATTTTTCTTTCTTCTTGTCAGGAACAATGGTGCATGGAGAACTCGGGGGGGAGCAGACTTCTCACTGCAGACACTTCTCTACACCTGGGGCTATAACGGATATCCATAATATGATAATGTGGTGATTTACACACCTTAAAAAGAAAAACGTCTCAAAGCCGGAAAACACTAAACTACATCCACTGTAATACAGCTCCTTGAATTAGTTTGTGCACACAATGAAGGCATTTAGACGACATATATGGATCTATAGCAGTGGTTTTCAACCTTTTTCATACTCAGACTATTTATTCTGCATTTAGCCATGGACCACCATTTGAAGTTGAGTCTAGTCTCACTGACCCAAAACAAAGGAGACAAACTGGCAAAACTGACAAAATATCAATTCGTTTACATTTACTAATTGTGTAGATTCTTGAAAAGTAATTCAGATGTTTAAATAGAATTTAACTCTTGAGAGCGTACATTTGGTTTCATTTTACACTCACAAGAGTTACTGATCTATAAGGGTCCATTTGATTACCAACGGTCCATCATTTTGCTGGGGACCACCTGGAATCCTCTCGGGGACCACTGGTTGAAAACCACTAATCTATAGTAGATGCTTGTGATGGGTCACAATGCAGCACATCGTGAATGGGGTAAGACTGGCTGCTTTTAGGGATAAGTTTAAAAACTAAATGATACCTTTCCCGTTTCTTTGCTTATCGGCATCTTTCAAACCAAAGTGTTCTCAGCCCCACAAACAAATGTTTTTCTCCTGTACTATAGATAGTACAAAATAAATAAATAAAACTAGACAAAACAACAGCAACACTATGACAACGGAGATTGTCGGTGCCCGTGCTGTGTACCAGTGTGTCCCATTCAAGTCTCCTTGATAGGGAGTTCTAAAAAGGGACGAGGCTGCTTCCATTGCAAGTCAATAAGAGGGAGTAAGAAAGAAAAAAACTATGGTCTTATCTGCAAAGGAGCAGATGGCTGGTGCACAATGATGCAAGACACAGCTGGAAGTTTCTACTGCTCACATGGACGCGCACACACAGACAAATGTGAGTGTAATCTACATTTGTGAGGACAGACAACATTTTAGAAGGTCAAATCTATACTCAATCCATTTCTTCTTACATTTTTTGACACTAGGCCTAAAGTGTGTGCACTTATGCGTGTGTGCCGTAAAATCAATCAATAAATTAAAAAAATCAATAAATTTTGGAGAGCGAGACCAAGTTAAAGGTAATCGACGTTTTTTTTTTTTTTTTTTGCCAAACATCTAAATAGATGTATATATAGCTATACTTTTTTTTCTCCCTCTATGTTGCGTCTACTGTACTTGCTGCAGCCGTTTCCCTGCAGGCAGATTGCTTCGTCCTGCAGACGATCCAGAACTTTGTTATCGTCAACAAATCATGAAAACAAAACATCCGTCAGGCTCAGAACAGGCGGTGCTAATGTACGAGAGGGAGGGGGGCTGTGTGGGAGCTGTGTTAGCCAATCACAGCAAGGCAGTCTCCAGCAGTTTCATGATGAGCCAATAGAGTGGACGTGAGGTGGAGTTAGTTGCCTCTATTACCTTTAAAGAGTATAAGTCCCTAACAAACGCACGCGCACACGCACACGCACACACACACACACACACACACACGATCTCTAAAAATACTTTTACAAGCATATGTGGACAGAGGCTGTATTGACTAATTCACCGAAAGTGCATAGATTCCCACTTTCCTAATAAGACAACTGTAGCTGGCACTGCTCAAACCAAAACACAACTATCAGTGCCCCGATATAAACGTCAGCATTTCACCTCCTCTTTCCCCACACTCATCTTGAGCTAAAAGCAGACATCATAAAAAAGAAAAGCCAGTAACCAACCAAACCCCCCAGACCTATTCAGAGGAAAAACAGCTCATCTCTTTTTCCCGCCTGGCGCTCAACAGAGGTGACAGCTGAAACAATCCACTCATGGAGTCAGCCTGAGCCTGGTGTAAACAACATGCTGGCTGAGGAGACTGCGGAGTCGAACCGTTGACAGGAAGGGACAAGGGCACCGGGTTCTCAACGTGTGGTCTGGGGACTAGCAGGAGAGCAGGTGGACCCTTAAAGGTAGTTTTAACTAGTTTGATCCATTGGGTAGCTTCACTAGTCTAACAAAGCATACAACAGGGAACGCATAACCTTATAGCAGGGGTGCCCACACTTTTTGGACTTGAGAGCTACTTTCAAAATGACTGGCTCAACAAGATCTACACCTCAAAAATGTGATTGTTCCATAACTGAAAATCCATTTCAAGGCCCCCTAGAAAATTTGAGCTTTGACATATTGGTGATGGTGTTACTTACTGTCATAGTGTTTAAGAATAATGCACTTATAATGAAAAATAGAGGGGGAGAATTAGAAGAATTTCCTGTATATACCATTACTGACGTTTGAAAACAGTATGAGGTTTGAATTGACTGAAGAACTGAATTTTTGAAGAACTTTCATGTTTTTGTCCACAATTGGGGAAGAACTGGCAAAACTTGGTCAAAATAACAATTATTCACCATTTTCTAATTGTGTGGACCATTGAAAATTACGTAATTCAGATGTTTAAATATAATTTAATTCTTAAGAGTGTAAAATGAAACCAAATGGATCCGCAAGGGTCCATTTGGTTTCATTTTAACTCAAAAGTTACAGATCTGTAAGGGTCCAAGTGCTGGGGGGGCTGTCATGTGATCTACCTGCACAGCCTGAGTGATCTACTGGTAGATCACAAACTACCTTTTGGGCACCGCTGCACCCCTGTGGGTTTCCAAACGGGCATCATTTCCAACAGGCCAGATTCTGTATACAGTACATTCTGAGGCTGGGATCAGCCCGATTTGCTGCGTTCTGCACATCCGAAATTTCTTTAATATATTTATTTATTATTTAACATTACTTCAACACACACACACATTCATATCACTTAAAGCCTATTTAAAGAGGAATTCCACCCATTTTCAAAGGAAGCATCTAAAGAAATCCATTAACATGGTGAAAATACATCTTGATGATGTCATCAAGATGTTTCACCATGTTAGTGGTTTTCTTCAGACTTCCATTTCTTGGGAACACAGAATGGGGGAGCGTTTTAATCATCAAGTCCCACCAACACCTTGAAGGTACAATGACATAGCAAAAAATGGGTGGAGTTCCCCTTTACCAACCATGTATGGGATATGTGTGATAGCTGACAGACAGGGAAAGGGGTGGAGTGGGTATAAAGAGGGGGGCTGTGTAAATGAGTGCCACAGACTGGTTAAGTGAGGGTTAAGTCTCCTCTATGTCACAGTGTGTCTGTCTGGTCAAGAGCTAAGGATTGAGGGCACTGGAGAGATTGGATCTGCCAAGGGACTGGTGGGGGAACGAGGGGCGTGATATACAGTCAGCCAAAGATGGGGTTTGTGGGGTCAGTGAGTGCGGAGCTGACAGCTGGCCCAGTCAGGGGCTGTACAGGGTTAATGGCTGTAGAGCCTGACCGATATATGGGTCATTAGTTGACTTTTCGGGGGATCATCGGCAATTACGCATCCGGCGATGTGTCCTTATTCTGGTTTAAGAATACAGACAGTTAATATAGGCCTACTTCATTTCCATTTCTCAAATATTCATTTGAAAGTGGAAATAACCTGAAATTCAACTTAAAAAAAAAGTTGTTGGTGTGTTTTTGGTGCTCCCATGTGTGTTTTTTCGATCTCCACAAATTATCTAGTTTGAACAATCATTCTTTCATATCATAAGGAGCTCTAATGTAAATTGCTCTCAGGAACAGCCTGTTTGATGTTGGCCTCATAATGATGTCATCAATGCACCCTGCTTTGTATAATTCTTGCTCTCCTTCAGTCTTCAGTTCCAAATGAACCAAAATCAAAGACTGATTGGTACATGGGGGTGCGTAGCATTAGTTTGACGTCCCAATAATCCCCCAACTGCGCAGAGTGTTATGGGGGGGAGTAATGTCAGGATTGCTGGTACATGGGGCGGACGTATGGCCTCCACTGCATGCGGAGCATGACAGCTGCTAGTCTGATATTCTAAAGCGGAGCAGCAGTGGGGCTGGTTGCTAAAGGAACTCATGGGAGCTGCCTCCTCAGTCGATGTATCGTCATGACGACGAGAAACAGTTCATCAGGATGAACCTCAAAGCTGCCTGGGGTCTATAATCGATGTAACAACAAAAGCCATCAGATTGATGGACCACGACGTGAACATTTGTTGTGATTTCATCTCGAGGGCAATCAAATCAGCTGTCAGCGTAGACATTTTTTTAAATGCCAAAGATCAATTTCCAAGCAGAACCTTGGCTTCAAATCGGGGGTGCAATTGTGCTTGTATATACAGTACAGTATATTCCGTGGTGAATCAATGCAAAACTCCTTCCGGGGTTAATAAAGTATTGCAACTACAATAGATCCATTTTCTACATTTTATTTTACAAATTATTCACTATCCATGAAACCTTAGCAGACAAAGATCGTTTTGTTTTTGTCGCATTCCGGGACAAATAATTAAATAACTCTCTCTGACAATCGCTGAGTGTGATGATCAGAAGCATTGCTCTTGTTAAGATTAGTTTCCCAATAATTTCAATGCCAAGAATGCAACAAAACAGTATTCAGATTGTGCAGATGCAGCCGTGGCATACTGTAGAGAGCGTGTACGACACCCTGCTCCTCTCCATCCACTCAGGTTTCATCCAGTGGACCACACCCCTCCTCACCACAGCCTCGAGCAGCGCCGTCACAGCAGAGCCCCACCTCCACCTCCACCTCCACCCAGCCTGCTGTGATGGAACCATTTCTCGCAACAACGACGCATCTGTGCAGGTGAAAACCGAGTGGCAGGTGGGAATGAGGAAGTGTGTAATGACGAGCCACCCCCACGGGAGTGTAAGCCCCCCCACTCCAACAGATAAATGCTGTACAACAGCCCAGCATTTGAGCATGGACCACCATTTGACGACATTTTCACCCCACAGATCCAAAAGTAAAGATTTCTTTTGGTTTTGTGCAAAAAAAAAAATTATAATAATTATAAAACAACGATGCAAATATGTACATATCATATGGAACAAAGTTAAATACATTTGAGTTAATCATCATACGTAATGCGAGTTTGTAGTACAGTTGTTATAGAGTTGTTAGAAATTGGGGAACATAATAATCCAAAACACTAACGATATCGGTATCGGCACAGGGCTCTAACAAAGGAAAGTGTATTCATAAGGTCCTCGCTTTTCAGATAATTACAGTGGAAGTCAATATGGAGGAAGTCACTGTGGCACTGTGTCCTGTTATCTCCCGTGATTGGCCCTCGGGGGTGCATGGGCTTAGAGGCTGCCAATCCTCTGCGCTCTCTCTCTGCATTTCCCACGGGTCTGTGCTAACTCCCTGGGTCTCGGCTTGTCTCAATCAGGCTCTGAGGTGAAGAGGTGAGAAGTCCACGTTACGACCCTCAATATATATGTCTTCCTAAACACCTCTGTTCGTCAGTACTGAAAGCTTGTGTCAAGGCAGTGACAGGTGGCGGTACAGGGGCCAAATGTGCACAGATCCAACCAGATACATTAATACATACATTTCAACCCAGCATAAATTTCAGGCCAAAAGTTTGGACACACCTTCCATTCAATGTGTTTTCTTTATTTTCATCAATATTTACATTTTTGTTAAAGGGGGGATTTTTTCAGATTGTACACATCGATCCCAATGAACCCTAATGTTTTGGTTGCATTTGTACACTCTCAGAAATAAAGGTTTAGGGTCCTAAGAAAAATCTTGATTCTTTTCAGACTTCCATTTCTAGAAACACAGAAGGGGAGGACCCTTTTTTATTATGTCCATACAACACCTCTAAAGTATAATAATGACATGGTAAAATGTTGAAAATGGGTGGAATTCTCATTAAGTACATAACTACACATGTGTTTATTCATAGTTTTGATGCCTTCAGTAAGAATCTACAATGTAAATGAAAATAAAAGAAAACACTTAGAATGAATGAAGGTATGTCCAAACTTTCGGCCTGTACTTTTGGCCTGTACCAAAATAGTTGAAATAGCAAATCAACAACCTTGCCAAGTCGCAGAATGGGTATCAACGCTCCCATAACGTCAACTGTATTCACATCCCGTCCAATCAGAATGCTCCCTGATAGTCTTTGAGATTTGTGACTTGCCCATTGGGGCATTATCTTGCGACGGCACACACACACAAAGTTTTGAAAACCACAGATTTGACCACAACACACTGTACAACATGACAGATCTGGGCCTCAGCGCGGTGGTGCAGCCCCAGAGGCTTCACGCCACGACACAGACTTATGGGAGCAGCAGCTGGCCAGAGTGAGTTGACATAAAGGAGAGAGAGAGGGAGGGAGAGAGGAGAATGGAAAGATCACATTTCACTCTTCTTTGTTTTCTCGTCACACGCTAGCACGTCCCGGCTTTTCTCTGTCCGCCAGCCTCCCCGCAGAGCCATTAGTCAGTGACAGAGCGCAGCTCTTTTGTCTCTGGGACGATGTGTGCACTTTGTGTGTGTGCTGTGGTGTGTGTGTGTGTGTGTGTGTGTGTGTGTGTGTGTGTGTGTGTGTGTGTGTGTGTGTGTGTGTGTGTGTGTGTGTGTGTGTGTGTGTGTGAGAGAGAGAGTGATCACCGCTAGCCACTAATCCATGTGCCACAGGCCCAGCCAGGTTGCCATGTATCAACCCCTCCCCAAAAACCCACTATTTAACCAGGACAAATCGCATGTGCCTTGGGGCAGGTTCCTTCACACTGTCACTATAATACAGTATATCTCCCTGCATGACACACACACACACACACACACACACACACACACACACACACACACACACACACGCACACTGACACTCACACACGATTATGAGTTCGTTGACACAAAAAAACCACAAAATTTCCTGGCAGTGGTGACAGCAGCAGGTCAGAATGTCGCTCAATAAAGGGTTTGTAATGTAACCTAATTAGAGGAATGGACTTGCATAAACTTGCATGCTATGGTTGCATGCTATAGTTCTGATGCCCAGATTAAATTACAAAGAATTCCTTTAGAGTGTCTGGTTCCTTTTTCCTGCTGCAGGAAAAAAAGCAGTGTGCAGTTAGTAGTAGTAGCCGATCTGAAAAGCTCTTTGGAATGCTCAGTTTAAAACAGCAGATCTACAATGCAACACTGGGAGTGACAGTGCGTCGTGTGCTTAAAGATTTTGAGAAATTGATGAATACTAAAATTGGGAGGATTGCACCTAAAGGATTGGCACAGTTAATACAGTTTAAAATAAAGTGCTGTGCAAAACAACTAAGATAACTTACTATACTATCAGCATCACTGTGTGTGTGTGTGTGTGTGTGTGTGTGTGTGTGTGTGTGTGTGTGTGTGTGTGTGTGTGTGTGTGTGTGTGTGTGTGTGTGTGTGTGTGTGTGTGTGTGTGTGTGCCATGCATATGCCTTTCTTCAGTGTGTCTACCAGCTTTGTTCTGCTTTGGGGTTTAAGTAAAAAGGAGCAGACTGGAAACAGTGTCACATACGACAGTCTATTTTCAGAGCTGAGCCTGAGCTAAGAAAAACTAACTTTGCACCGGAGTGGAGTGCATGCATGCCATTCCTATTAAAAAGAAACCATCATAAAAATGGGCTGACAACCCCCCTATGCCCTACAGGGGGCTGTGCTCTATTTCAACTTAACAAAAATATAAACCTAAAACAAATAAGAATCATCATTGTATCATTAAAAGGGAATTACACCTATAGGAGAGATTGGTTGTATCACCTTCAGTTGCTTACAAACTATTCAGATCCGGAAGGTGATGTCACACAGGATGGTCACGTGACCAAAAACACTAGGCGTCGCCATTTTGGCAGTAATCGTCAGTAAACAAACAGTAAACAGTGTTGGCAGACAGATAATAGTATTGGCAGTGATTCGCGAAGATGGTTGACAACTGTTGTGCGCCAGGGTGCAGAAATAGGCGAGGGAAAAAGAAAGGGTTGTCCTTTTATCGCATCCCAAAAGATCCGGAGAGGAGGGAAAAGTGGATCAGCGCGATGAAAAGAGCCAAGAGCCGCCAGAATAAATCGGAACGATGGGACCCCCCAGCCGTTGGTTTTCGGTTATGCAGTGAGCACTTCATATCAGGTGTGTGAAAGAATACAATATAATGTACAATAATACGAGCTAGTTTCTGGTCACAATTTTACACAAGTATGTGAATCATAAAACCAAGTTCTTTTTAAGAGTGACTTTTGCTCAGCCCAGCAAGTTAGCAAACTTAGCAAGCTAGTGGTAAACAAACCCCAGTTGGATGTTGAAATCGTTGTTTATTTTGCAGGGAGAAAGAGTGACAACCCGTTGAGTCCGGATTTTGTTCCATCAATTTTTGAATACCTTACATCTCCAGAGAAGAGGAGAAGAATAGCGAGGCTGGAGGTTTTCAACAGAAGGCAGAAGACAAAGTTGAACAAAATAGAGCAAGCGAGGCTATCTTCAGAAGCCCACCGCTGTAGGTGAGTAGGATCAAACTCACGTCTGTTTACTTGTTGCACTTGCTTCTGTTACTGTCGTGAACTTAATCCAATTATGAACAAAAACGTTAATTTAATAAAGGCTAATATCATATGATTTCCACTAAACATGACGAACTGCACTTGCATTCTGTTACTGTCGTGAACTTGACCCAAATAGAGAGAATTAAACAAAAACGCCTGTGTGTTTGGCTCAGTGCAGTGTTTTAATGAGGGCTAATATATGATTTCCACTAAACATGACAGGCTGTCCTCAGTATTGTATAATGCATGAACGCTAATATCACATGATTTTCACTAGACATGCCAAACTGTCCTCAGTACTGTATAATGCATGAACACTTCTTTTGTTAATTCTGTGTTTTCATCAGGCAATCAACTGATTGTCTCCCAAACAATTCTGCAACAGAGGACCAAAACACACAGCCGCCTTTGAATGAGCCTCCCATCAGAGATGATTTGAATGACTCGGATGAAGATCCTGTCCAGTCTGACCCAGCAACTGAACCATGCACCTCTCAAACCTGTGGTAAACGCATCCAGTGTCTTGAGCTAGAATGCCAAGCCTTAAGGACTGAAAACATATTGCTGAGGGACAAAATAAATAGGAAAACCCTGACAGAGAGTAGTTTGTGTAATGATGATAAAAGGGTGAATGCCCTCACTGGAATAGCAACCTATACATGTCTTATGACAATTTTTCAATGTTTGGCTCCATTTCTGAAACTTAAATCAACGATAACATGTTTTCAACAATACATGTTGACTTTGATGAAGCTTCGAATGAACTTAACATTTGACTTTTTAGGTTTTTATTTTGGCATCGACCCAACTACTGTCTCTAGACACTTCAAACATTGTGTGAGTTTGATTTATTGTAGGTTGGTGCCAAGCCTAGTGTGGTGGCCTGACAGAGAATCTTTAAGAACATCTCTACCATATGTATTTAGAAATGGTGGCTACGAGAAGACTGTTTGTATCATTGATTGTTTTGAAATATTCCTAGAGAAACCAAGTAGACTGCTACCCAGTGCACAGTGTTACTCACAATATAAATCACACCACACCATGAAATATTTAATTGCCATTTGCCCCCAAGGTTCCATTTGTTTTATTTCTACCGGATGGGGAGGTCGCACCAGTGATAAGTTCATAACAGAACACAGTAATTTCTTGCAGAATATTCTCCCAGGGGATGTAGTTTTGGCAGACAGGGGGTTTCTGGTGAAAGAGTCGGTTGAAAAGTGCCAGGCTGAATTAAAAATTCCAGCATTTACACGTGGGAAAACACAGTTGGATCCTCTTGACCTAGAGAATACAAGATCTCTAGCCTCTTTAAGGATCCATGTTGAAAGAGTCATAGGAGTACTTCGTCAGAAATATACAATCCTTCAAAGTACTGTGCCAATAACGTTCACAGACATAGAGAAAGAAAATGATGTTACTTATCTTGACAAAATTGTGAGTGTATGTTGTGCACTAACAAATACATCAGATTCTGTGGTGCCCTTTGAGTGACGTATTAATTTGTCAACAGCAAATAAACATTTTTTATTAACTTCTTGCTCTTTTGTTCTGACTGTTTTTCCCCAATCAATAGATTTGAATGACCTATCCATGTGTCATAACCTTGATTGCTACGGATACTTCTACAGACACAGAAGAGACTAACATTAGTTTAACAGGTGTTTATTAATCAATAAAATATTACATCATATTAGCTCATTCATATTCACAGGTCTAGTGACCTAATGCAGGGGTTACAGGTGCTCCCCAGGCTAAATGATGGAAAGTTGGTTACCTATAACACTTTGAGAACATAAACATGAAACCAAATGGACTCTTGAGTTAAAATATTAAAAACATGTGAATTAGCCCAAGTCTACACAACTAGAGAATATAGAAGATTAATGGTAATTTTGATCTGTATGTTTGTTTTCCCTGAAATCAAGCCTAAAGAAATCTTTAGTTTTGGGGTCGGTGGGGCTAAAGTGTCATCAAAAAGTGGTCCGTGGCTGAAATTCTGAATAAGTTGTGGGCCCTGGTATGAAAAAGGTTAAACCTAAGGAATTCAATTTGTTTTTTTGTTTTTTTGGGCATTGATAAGTTTCCTACAGCTAGGACACACCCACTCTTTAGGTACCCTTTTCATCCGAAGGCAGGTTTGGTGGAACCTTTTCACGGCACAGAACCCTGAGGCACAAACCAACATGTTCCCGGCGTCAGGTGCTCGGCAGTAGCACCATTGTTGCTGGGGATCAGTAGATGCTGCTGCTTGTTTTGGAGCTGAAAAACATTTAGCTAACAGCTCAGGAATAATACATTTAATGAAGAACACCCGTGCACATTCAAGTTCTTTGTGAAAGAATGTAGGATCAAATGTGATGCGCTGCACAAAGGGTGATGTACTTTCTTTTTCAGTCCATAAAATGAAATCACAGTATGCTTTGTTGGTAACAAATAGCTGCATCTGCACTTGATAGTAGTAGGCATGGTCTTTCTTCAGGCTTATTTTTCCTCTGTAATCTTCCTCAAGGCAAAAGTTTGCAATAGAATGTACAGCTTCAGTGACTGAAAGGTCCTTTGCAGAAAACGGGCACTTAATTTCTAAGACGCCTGTACCACAGCAGCTGCAAGAGACATACCCATCAGGTGAGGCCCCGATAAATGGATGTGAAGGTGAAATCCTGAAACCAGCTGGTCGCACCTGGACGTCTGTGTGTGATAACTGATGCTGCATTTCGTAGTGTTGTCTTGCTAGGTCTTCGTTCTTGCGTCCCCATCTGAAGAAACAACATAAATCAGCTTATTAGTAGTAGACAATTGTAATGCCACTCCACATCGCTATGCCCCTACACTAACAAAATGGTCATTACTGTACTTGGACAAACATGTCAGGTACAAAGTAAGCCTTTCATGTGTATGATGATATAACTGAAAATATGACCTAAAAGCCTAGTAGGCCTACTCACTGGATTTACCCCTTTACTTGTGTATCATATGGATATGACATTTTCATACAAGGAAGAAATTAAACACTGCATACCCTATTTTACCTTACAGCAAAAGTCCAGCTAATTTCAACATGCAGTTGTGTTGCTCACACAGACTACCTTTGACTTGTCAGTACTGTCCTGATGATGTGGCATTTTTATATCACCCCAGATAATACTACAGTGCTATGAGGTGTCTGCTGGTGCATGTTATAACTTTCTATACAATTAGTATGCATTAAATACATATCATTATTCCACCTCAAAAGTCATACATCAGCAGACACCTTTCAACACAGCAGAAACGCTTGGAGTGCATTAGTGCCTTCAACTGCATGTTGACATTGGCTGGAATTCTCTATGCTTATGAATACCTGATAGCCTCACTGCTGAAAACTTGGGACTTTGGGTCACATATCTGTCTGATCAGAGACACTGCTGGATTTCTGATGTCTGTTCTGGTTGCTGCTCTGAATGTAGATCCCGTTACCCTACCACTTCTTTGATCAAACCAGACTCTGGAATGGGACTGGGCTAGGGTCTCCTCCTCTACAATATCACACTGAAAACATAACAATCCAGTTGCACAAATTTACATTGCAAGTTAGCACAGACACTTTACACAAACAAGCAAGAATGATCTTTACATTTCATTCAATCAATAGTAATAGTAAACAATATGTTCTGTACCTGCTCTTCAGTGACTGTTATGTCTTCAAATAGGGCTTCTGCTTGGTCTTGCAAGTCTGCTAAGTTGAGGTCTCTTGCCTTCTTTTCATACAAGTTGGTGAGGGGTTCTGGTAGATCCAGCAGGACAGATTTTGGCACATATGATGTGGCGTAGCCATTAACCACCGACAGGATAGAAGGTTTGACGAGCTTCCCGTCTTGAGTGCGGCATTGTGAAAGGTTGTGGTACATTTGGGCTTGCTCAGCATCAGTCAGGCGTGGAAACGATGGAGACGCAGAAACACCTTTGGTGGAGTTCCCCTTTTTGTTTTTCTGTGTGCTGTTGAATATGATGTCTTTGCCCTGCTGGTATTCAACATGTTTCAGTGCGCCCTCACTGGGAGAGGACCACTGGCATTTTTTGGATGTGCAGCTGATCTCCTGGTGCCTCGAGTCGTTTTTCTCCCAGAGAGAAAAGAGAACAGCTGACACATGTGAGCAGCACTCGCCCAGTCCGGCAGTACAGTTACAGTGGGCTCCCAACACAACGCCATCATTCCTCACCACCACCCATGGCTTTAGCGGAGTGTCATTAAGCCTTTGGGAATGCTTTACCTATATGAAATCCAACAATACATACAGGTTGTAAACGTTTTCCGCTTTGGTAGAGAACATTAAAAAATACAAATCAGCCAGGCACACTGCAGTAGTTACCCTTCCTGTGATGATGACGAAGTTTTTGGATGTCAAACTCCATAGTTGAACATGTGTCACGAAGCCGGACTGACACCATTTGTAACCCTCCAGACTCTTGTAAGCTCGTAGAGAGTTTTGGGAGTAAACTGATGGAAAGTTGATTAAATATGAATGGATGTCAGCGTAGCGCAAGTCGGGTACGTCAGGGCACACAGATAAGTCCTTGTAAAGCACGCCTGGTACGGTATATGGGTCGCTAATATTTAATCTGTCTAATTTGTTAGAGTAAAGCCGAATTTCATCTGAATTAAAATGACCTGTAAACTCGGTCGGTCTGAAGGTGGCGCCAGAGGCCATGATTACTGCCAAAATGGCTTCTGGCAACAAAAAGTCACGTGACGTCCGGAGCTCAATGGGCTCCATTTTCGTTACACGCTAAACCCCTTAACCCAAACCCCCTATCCTTTTTTTTTTTACTATTATTAAAAAACTTTTAGGAATAGTTCCATGTGCCAATCTATTGACACGTTGTAAGCATGTGGACTGGCCATTTGAACTATTGAAAAATATTTTTTTCAATAGTTTAAAAAGGCAAAGAAGTTAAGGGATAAGGTGTTTAGCGGTGACGAAAATCTAGGCCTATGTGTGTGGAAAACCAAGTGAACGTCTGATTTCAAGTTGGCCTCCTTTCCCCCCCTGAGTGGTGGTCAGTGAGAAAGGGTCAGTTGGGAGATGTGGCTGCGGATATACTGTATACTACACGGTTTCATAATACGTCTTTGTTTTGCCAGCCTTTTAGATCTCTTTCATCTAAATATAAAGGCATGCCGAGGGTTATTTATTATTCAGCAAATTGCATAACCAGCCAATGATGTAAGCTCAGTCTCTTCATGACAATTTACATTTGTGAACGGTCCGTTCACTAATGCATGCGCACGCGCGCGCTAATGCATGCGCACACGCACACACACACTGGATCTAACAACACAGAAACATATGTTAAAAGAAGACTAAGTATAACCAGGGAGACAGGCGATGATTGAGGGGACTGACCACACCAAACGACACAGACATGAGGGTGACCACAGCAGTGCAGTGCGGGCTGCATCATTATATTTTTAACATACGCAGATAAAAGTCAGTCGGCTCCTTGGCTTGGAGCTATAATCAATCAGGATTTTTAAGTTGTGCGCTGGGAATGAAGCCTTTTGGCTGAGGAACACTGGTTTTATAAAGAGCAGGTCCACCTCCTCCTCCTCGCCTCCCCCGCCAGCCCAGCCCAGCCCAGCCCAGCCCAGCCCAGGGCAGGGCGTCAGACGGCAGCTATGACGTCTCGCGGGGTGGCCTTTTAGTCTATTGATCAGGATGGCGGTCTGCTCAAAGCCTGCCCCCCCACCCCGCCCCTCGGGGTCATGGGGTCAAGGCATGAGAAAGGAGAAGAGGGGGCGGCGACGCAGGAACAGTAAATTAAACTCCTCTTCCATCAGCAGGGCGCTGGGTGAAGAGACCGCCCCGACAGTGTTGTAGTGTGTTCGGGATGTAGGCTATAAGGCCGTGTTCACACCGGACAAGTTTTTATGGAGATTAAAGGGGAAGTCCACCCATTTTCAACATTCTAATATGTCATTAGTATACCCTAGAGGTGCTGGGTGGACATGATAAAAACGTTTCCACATTCTGTGTTCCCAAGAAATGGAGGTCTGAAGAAAACCACTAACATGGTGAAACATCTTGATGACATCATCAAGATGTATTTTCACCATGTTAATGGATTTCTTTAGACGCTTCTTTTTTTCTGAGAGCGTACAAATGCAACCAAGTGAACCTGTTAGGATTCATTTGGTTGCATTTGTTCATGCAAGTAACAATAAGCATTCCGCGCAAATGGATAAGACTGACTAAATCTAAAAAATAAAAGGCTAAAAAAACACTCCTCCAGGATGAAGGTTAAAAGTAATACAAAAAGCACTGTGTTGAGGTCCCCCCGAACTATAAAATAAATAGTTCAGGTTCAAACACAGGTATCTTTCTAATGGAAAACAGAATGAAACCAGAACAGAATGAATAAATAAAAAGAAAATGGAAATAGATTGAAAAGTGCAAGATGTACCAGGTACACCACTTTAGTCAACTCAAAATGTCGTGTTGTAGACCGGCCGGTGCATCTTTTTTTACAGGATGTCTCGCCGGTCGTTTGATGAATGAAGACAAGGCCCGACTTGTCAGCACAATAAAAAATAAATAAAAAAGTTGCTTGGCAGTCGCCGCTGCCAAAACATTTGATTGTTTTCAATTGCATTCATTTGCGTCTGGGCCCTCTGAGCAAAGGGAAGCTGGGATGGCTGCCAGGTGAAGGCTGTATACATGTAGGAGAGCAGCGGAACAGTAAAGACTGCTAGGATACAGAACCACCTCTGTATGTGAAGAAAACGCCGTTTTATAGGTTGAACTCCGTGTTTGCTGCAACTTGACTCGTCTTTAGGAAGAATAGTGATGATTCTCAACCTTTTTAAAAAGGTAATAGAGGCAACTTTTTAGCCAAAAATAAACGTAGATGTATAGGTTATGTTTTTTGCCTTTTCCTCCTCTACGTTGCTTCTACTTTGATCCTGCGGCTGTTTCCCTGCAGACAGACACTTGCTTCGTCCTGCAGACCGTCCAGGACTGTGTTGTTGTAAACAAATCATGAAAACAAAAAGGGACAGGCGGTGCTAATGTGTGAGGGGTTAGGGGGTTGTGTGGGGTGAGCCTGCATCGTTTTAGCCAATCACAGCACAGCAGTCTCCAGCAGATTCATAATGAGCCAATAGAGTGGAGGTGAGGTGGAGTTAGATTCACAGTGTTTGTAGACACCAAAGTTGCCTCTATCACCTTTTATTTTATTTTGTGTTTAATAAATATGTGCATCTTCCCATCTAAGCAGTAACCACTGTGAAATAGTCATCTCACCCTTGAGAGTGTACATTATAAAAAAAATCGACAACTGCATCAAAACAATCGATCTGTTTGAGTTTAATCCTGAGAGAGAATTAAAGTCTCAGTAAATAACTATCATTTCACCCAACAAAAAGAATGTGTGGTAAATTACGTGTATGACGCCGGTGGGAGGAAATGCAGATTTGGGACAACATCCTGCACACTGGGAAAGGCTTCACCAGAGGAAGCAGACAGCACAGGGCCGGGGATATGGAAGGATTACACACGTGGTCCAAGCCTTTGTTCCCACAGGGTTAATAAAAGGCAGGCCTGGGCCTGGCGTACCTGAGCTGAGTAGCAATGAAAGATTATAGTATACACAGTGGCCACAGGTCAGTCTGGCTTTAAAAATAGAGGAAAAGGAGGAAGAACCAGAGTTGGAGCCAAGATACAAATAATGCAGACTTCAGACAGATTTTTATTTGTTTAAAAGGCGAACTCCACCCATTTTCAACATTTCTATATGTCATTAATATACCTTAGAGGCGTTGTGTGGACATGATAAAAAAAAAGTTCCCCCAATTCTGTATTTCCTCTGAAAAAAACAAAAAACAAAAATCATTAACATGGTGAAATACATTGATTCATCAAGATGATTCATCAAGATGTATTTTACCCATGTTAATGATTTTTCTTTCAGACTCATTTTTCCTGAGAGGGTACAAATGGGTACAAATTCACATTTGTATCCTCTCAGGAAATTTTTGAAAATGGGCAGAAATCCCCTTTAAGCATACTATAGTATAGTGTCTATTCCACAGGGCAAACATTCAGTGAAAATAGCAGGTCTATGTCGACAAGCCTCATAACATTTCACAAAAAAAACACACACACACACACACACACACACACACACACACACACACACACACACACACACACACACACACACACACACACACACACACACACACACACACACACACACACACACACACACACACACACACACACACACACACACACACACACACACACACACACACACACACACACACACACACACACACACACACACACACACACACACACACACACGACAACATACTGACGTGTGAGTGGGTTACGATGGCAAGCAATGTCTAACTTGTAAAGCAAGCTGACAGACTACTGCTAAATCTAGGAAGGAAAATAGGATTTAAACACGAGACAAGACCTATAAAAATTGGTGTTTGGAATCGTTGTCACACACCCGCCCTACAAGACCTGAAGACGTTACACCCGTCCTGTCCCGTCCTGCTGTGATGTTACATACAGATGTAGAACTGCTGTTCTACGAAGACCGCCGCGTCACGCTCATCAGTGGCATAACACAAATGCCACCGTATTCTACCTTTTAGAGGTGGAATGATGGCAGCCATATACAAACCTTGCCTTGAGCAGGCCGTGTTTTTTATAGTATTTTTTCCTCTCTGTCCATCTGTTGAGCCTCAGCACTGGTTCAAAGGAATGGATGCCTTTCCCAACCACCCCCAACCCCCCCAATGTCCAGTGACCCCTCTCCAGTCATGGTTCTTTTTCTCCACCTCTCTCATTATTATTTTTTGCAGTCCCTCTCTGTGTGGGGTCCCATTTTCATTAACACCTTGCTTGTATACAAACATGCACACCCAGTTGGAAGTGCTGAAACTCATCCAGTTCATTACCGGAGCGCTCTCCTCTATAACAGAGGAGTTCTAGTAGTCTATGTCTCGGCTGGTCCCAGTCTTATTTGGGCCGAGCCTTCATGTATTCGCTGACACAGAGAGGGGAGTGAGTTATCCAGAACACTGCACCTTCCCCCGAGCAACTAGTTAAGAACTAGAACTAGTTAAGAGAAAAGTTATGAAAATCTGGGAACTAAATCGTTACAGAGAAAAATCAAATGACAAGTACTAAAGGATCAAATAGATTAAAAGATTCAACTCTGCCGGGAAAAAAAATGGTGTACTAGTCAAAACCTATAGAAGGCAAAACATGCAAAATGTCATTAGCATGCTTTATATAGCATGTGGCATGTCTAACTAGATGTTTTTATGATGCTGAATCCATCCCAAGCATTATTTTTTTGGGGGAGAAAAAAGCACACACTCATTGGATTGAAATGGCCACAGCGCATGTGCACAAAATGTGCTGACTAAGCACATTTATGATGTCTGTTTTTACCCCAATGAATGATTGGTCAAATGTCTGAAAAAATGCCATTACGATAAGCAAGATTTGCCGCAACAGTAAAAACGCAGAGAAAGGCGAATGGTTAGATTATAGATGTGTTATACGTTTATCTACTCAGGATTTATGATGACGTTTTAGTTAAAAGGCAGAACAGCTTTCCGTCAGGACAGTCACGTGTGGTTTGAATGTCTGTGTGTGTGTACTTTGGAGTGAAATGGAATTAGTCGGTGTCAGTTACCAATTACAAACTTAAGACAACAGACTGGGGGGAGGGGTCTCTTTATCCTCATCCCCCCACTCCACCTCCTGCAACAATGGCACTTGAATTACAGTCTTTCTTGTGTGGAGATGGGAAGGAGATTAGAGTAGTGTGTGTGTGTGTGTGTGTGTGTGTGTGTGTGTGTGTGTGTGTGTGTGTGTGTGTAGGGGGGGTCAGGGGCTTTTGTGGAGAGAGACGAAAGCACCGTCGGGGGTGGGATGGGGGGTGGGGGTGTGACACTTTGGTTGTTCTCAGCTGAGTTTATTAAAACACCAAAATGGGCGAGTGGCCACAGATGGTGCTGTCAATAAACACCCACCATGGCAACACACACGCACACATGCACAGCTATTGAAAAATAGCAGATCTACAAGCTCACAGCACGCTACCGAGTGGCGCGCTGTGAGCTTATATCTCTGCTATTTTTGAAAAATCGTGAAAACGTGGTGCAAATCTTTGAATATATATTCTTGTCGGAAGCAAATATTTTGAACTAAAACCGTTGCTTCTGGGGGATCCCTACAACAACATGTTTTCATTCCGCAGCCAAATATAGATAATTCTGGTGGTCCTCGGCATGAAATATGTTGAGCATCACTGACACGGCGGCAGAAAAACTAGAATCTGTCAGAACCTAGCATCAGAAACAGAACCTAGGGAAAAAAAACTACAGTCAGAAACTACAATCAGTTGTCAAATAGAATATATTCTTAGATTTGTGCATCATTTTCACAGACTTATATATCGGTGAACACCAAACATCAAACTCAATAAAAAAGGATCTGTGCCTTCCTGACCGGTGTTGTTTCCTATTTTCTCCATTAATCAACATTCCAGGCTAGATTCACTTTCTGTCTAAGTGAGGTGACGAATCACCATCACCACTCAAAAGGAATATCTTAACCACAATAACCGTGTGCAGCACTTACTGTCACCTCTGCTCACCTTACACGCGTGAGACATCTGAACCTGAACGCAATCTCACACACCACTGCATTCCAATGCATATCACACTGCACAAGTCTCCGCATAAAGCACTCTCTGGCACCGCCGTGACTCACATGAGCGCAGGCCAACTACATTATTACCGATAAAAAGTAGCTAGTGTTACGAGCTACAAGGTCATTCCTATAGCGCACAGCCACAGGGACACATAAGCCAAGCCTGCTTCTGTTGAATAGTTATTCTTTTTGCAAGTATTCTTTTCTTCTTTGGAATTTTCCCCCAAGTTCTGGAGTACCTGTGACTGCCAACCTCCACTGTTTTTCCACTCTTTTTCTGAGAGTGTACAAATTGAACCATTTGTACACCCTCAGGACAATATAGGAAATGAGACTCTTTTGTTGCTCTTTCAGGCTGCAACAGCCCTCCCGAAAGTTCGGTTTTCTGACCCCTCAATGTCGCGAGCATTTCGGCTGGTTTTATTATTTGTTTATTCTTTCCAAATTTCCCCAAGTTCTGGAGTACCTGTGGCTGCCAGCCTCCACTGTTACCCTGGGGAGGGTGTGTAGAGATACTAGATAAAATATGGACCATAGGTAGTAACCACAAACATTTATAATACGACTTTAGTACTCCATGCACATTGTACTACTCAACTACTGACTGTCTCCCATACCGTCACACATGCAGATACTTTTGAGGGAAACAGGAACAAGCTGCTCATAAAAGACATTTTAACAAACAAACGGGTTTATCTGGGCATCAGATCAGACTATATGTTGTGCCATAAACCATTCACTTCCAAATAATACTCAGTCACTCATCTTTTGCCAGAGTCAAACAGCATACGTAACATTGTTACTAAAGTAAACAATCCTCGAGTGTTAACCACAACAGAAACTAAATCAATTAGGAAGATAATTACACCCAGAGTGACTCACTATTTGTGTCCTCTCTCCCTCTCTCATCACCATGCAAACAAACATGCCCCCAGGCCGTTTTCGCTGAAGGCTTTGTTCATCAGCGTAGGTTGATGGAATAATCGAAGAGCCCCGTCTCCCATGTCCAGCTATATGCAGAAACTTTGTCCTACACAAACATTAAATCCTCACCGACAATGAATGGACAATTTGGGGGTGTTGAGCGAACTCAAACATCGGGTAACAAACAACGAAGACAGAGGTGAGGAGGCAAATTATTGATTGGCTTCAACATGGCACGCTGCAATGCAATTTTCAGGTGCTGCAAGTGTCTAACACCGATAGAAACATGTGTGAGTACTTTATATTTGAAATTGGAATGTTTACGTACAAGTTTCTTCTGTAAATGTAGCGGACCACGTAGAACTGGATTTAGTCACTGCATGACTTGTCATGCAGTGACATATGTCAGTCATGTTTTAGGGATAAGATGATGTATGATGAAGAGAACGCCCCGCACTTCTATTTATGATCAAATGTTACATTTAATCTGACGTATCACTTAGCCTGGTTACCTTGACGCTACGATGAGCTGGGGCATGACGGTGTGCTTGTAAGTCTCTGTCACCATTTACTGTCAATATTTATTCATGTTTTAATCATTTCTTCATCATAAGCAAGGCAAACGTTTTGAAATATTGATTTTTAAGAGACCAACGGGCCTGCCCAACTGAAAACCCAGGGGCGGTAATTGTGGTGTGCTGCAGGTCAGGGGGCCAAGCCAGGGGGGTGGGTGGGAGTGGACACTTTATGATGTCTTCCTTCAATGGGGAGGAGGAGGAGGACCTCTGTCACTGTCAGAAGACCCCCGAGTCAAGACCCCCGAGCCCCAAGGCACGAACAGGCAGCGCGCAACACACCAGTCCCCAAAAACACACACATTAAGACACATTAACCTTCACTTCACCTGGTTCAGTGAGGCCCACCGTGTCCGCCCAAAATAACTTTCTGAAAATATCCAAAATGTAGTACAATCTGTTCTATTATTAATCAGACAAAAATCTAAATAAAAAAAGTGAAAAAAAAAAATCCCTCTGCATTGCTTCCACTTTAGTGCTGCAGCTGTTTCCCTGCAGACAGTGCAGAACTTCGTTGTCGTCAACAAATCATGAAAACAAAAACATTTGTCGGGCTCTGGGAAGGCGGTGCTAAGTTGTGGTGGTGAGGGTTGTGTGGGGTGAGGCAGCGTTTTAGCCAATCACAGCACAGCAGTCTCCAGCAGTTTCATAATAATGAGCCAATGGAGTGGATGTGAGGTGGAGGAAGACTTTGATTTTAAAAATCACAAATGCAGTGTTTGTACACACTAAAGTTGCCCCTATAACCTTTAACTCAAAAGATGAACTACTAGACAGATGGTGGATGGAAGACTGTTTTGCATTTTGGCTGCAAATAATGGACAGACCTATAAAATGTACAAACGGGTGACATTTTTAAAACCATGACAATTCCTTGAGAAAAGACTGCGAGCTGCATGACAGATTGGACTTTGACAGAGAATGTTGATGTCAGTCATTGATTCTAGGAGGCTGCTAGATGCTATAGAAGTCACTATGGAGAACCACATAACTGACTTACTTGTATAACAATCCAATCAGCATAGCTCCTCTTCTAACATGTACAAACTGGTAAAGACTACATGAAAAATCATCATAATTGTGTGAACAGAGGGGTGCTAACTATAGGTACTATAATGTACAACTGGTATTACTCGTACTGTACAGGTGAGAGAAGACAACCCCGCTTGAGATTGTGAAAGCCCTTCTCCATGGGGTGACCTGAATGCAACCCAAATCAGCATCAGCTGCAGTTGCCAAGACTCAATAGGTTGTACTCGGACATAGGGACCTGACATAGATAGAGACATACACACTCTGTCACTCATGGGAACGACCACTAGGCCAGTAATTTTAGCTCATGTTTTACCTAAAATTGGAATAAATTGTAACATGGGATTTTTCTTCACAGATCATTTCTTTGAGGTCTCCAGAACAACATATTAAAAGTCCCGAAAAATCCCAGTTGCGCAAATATGTTTAATTTCATAAAGTAATAGAATACATAGGCTCCAATGGAGTGATAGCCCCGCCCCCTCCTATACAAACCCATTATAACTTAAAACTCCATTTTAACCATGATGGATTATTCAAAAACAACCTTCTTTTTTCTGGTGACTGATATTGTCCTCCTAATACGTGAGAGGACCGTGGAATTTCATTCACAGGTTTCAGTTATTTTTAAAATATTGTTTTGGAAAATGTAGCTGCCTCCATATCTGGCTATGCCCACCCAAATGAATATTAAATAATAATAAATAAATGAAACCTGTAAATGAAATTCCACTGCCCTCTCACATATTAGGAGGACTATATCAGTCACCAGAAAAAGGTGAGGGCAGTGGAATTTCATTTACAGGTTTCATTTATTTATTTATTTTAATATTCATTTGGATGGGCATAGCCAGATATGGAGGCAGCTACATTTTCCAAAACAATATTTTAAAAATAACTGAAACTTGTGAATGAAATTCCATGGTCCTCTCACGTATTAGGAGGACAATATCAGTCACCAGAAAAAAGATGGGTTGTTTTTGAATAATCCATCATGGTTAAAATGGAGTTTTAAGTTATAATGGGTTTGTATAGGAGGGGGCGGGGCTATCACTCCATTGGAGCCTATGTATTCTATTACTTTATGATATTAAACATATTTGCGCAACTGGGATTTTTCGGGACTTTTAATATGTTGTTCTGGAGACCTCAAAGAAATGATCTGTGAAGAAAAATCCCATGTTACAATTTATTCCACTTGAAAATTCATTTTGCCTGGACTACACCACCGCTCAAACACACTGCATTTCTGGGTAAACTGGCAGGTAGTCAGGCAATATTGGAATCAGCATGCTAGCACAGTGGCACAGCTGCTCTTCATCACAATCAATCTAAAAAAACAACAACAAGATGCCAACATACCACCACTCCTTATTGTCTCTCACTACATTACTGTCATTTGCAACCACTCACCAAAAGGAGGCTTATTATCCTTCTTAAAGCTAATCACTTTATGCTCCAGACCGTCTCACGCTAAGGTTTACTACCCTGTATGTGTAGGTTTCTGATACTTCTATTACGTTACATGTTGTCAGTCGTGTGTGTGTGTGTGTGTGAGACACGTGGTCAACAACTGCTATTTTCGTACTCAGACGGACACATCCAGAGAGGGACCCACGTAGCCGTCCATAGGAGTGGCTAACACCACCACCCCACAAAGATGGACAAGCATTACGCCCAACTATGAAAATATGTAAAAAATGCTTTGTTTTACAAAGCACTTTCTTTCCAGCCAGCAACATCCAATAAAAGACATAAATAGGTTGAGGACCGATTCCAAGAATAGTCACTTAACGACTGAGATTAAAGACTAGGACTACACAAGAACGTTGTCTTCTCTTGGGAAATATATGCTGCTTGTCGAGGTTGAAAATGTCCATCAATATTCCTTTCAAGAGTCATAATGATGAGACGTTTACTTCTCCCTATTTGTTCCCTAAAAGGTAATAGAGGCAACTTTTTAGCCAAAAAGCAAAATACATAATATAGCTATATTTTTGCCTTTCTCCCCTCTACGTTGCTTCTACTTTGGTGCTGCAGCCGTTTCCCTGCAGACAGACACTTGCTTCGTCCTGCAGACGGTCCAGAACTTTGTTGTTGTCAACAAATCATGAAAACAAACATTCACCAGGCTCAGGGAAGGTGGTGCTAATTTGAGAGAGAGGGGGGGGTGTGTGTGTGTGTGGGATGAGGCAGTGTTTTAGCCAATCACAGCACAACAGTCTCCAGCAGTTTCATCATGAGCCAATAGAGTGGAGGTGAGGAGGAGTTAGATTCTGTTTTTAAAGAAATCTGTTTACAAACACAGTGTTCGTACACATTAAAGTTGCCTCCATTACCTTTAACATCTGATTTCAAATGCAATGGCTGGCATCAGCGGAAAACTTGATATGCACTGCCATCAAATTAGCACTCTGGTCTGCAGTGAATGCCATCTTGCACAAAATAGCACAAACGTCACAAAGAGAGGAACATCCAGAATTCATTATTTCATGTTGCTCAGTCAGTAGATCACATGGGCTGGATCACATGGTTCTGGATTAGATCACTGGGTACTACTGCCAACCCAGCATATACAGTATATGAGCAGCACAGTAGGTCTGCAATAATAAGTAATGGGAGACTGGTAATGGGTATAGCTGATGGTAGACGTGTTGCGCCCCACCTCCCAGGGTTAATAACAACAACTACAATAACAACAAGCCTCTCAGACTTTAACTGCCTTTATCTTTACAGCACACAATGGAATCCAAGCAACGGCAGCACTAAACACAGAAGCTTCTTCAGGTTATTATTATGGTTGTCCCGTTTGGCTTGTGCTTGACAACTATGGAGGCTTGGCCCTCTCTGATCCAGCCAGCCAGCCAGCCCAGCCTCCCCGCCTGTGACTGCACATCACCTTCTATTATAGGCTGAACCCCTGAGTCATCCCCATCCAGAGAAGAAACAGGGGCTGAACATTCCAAGCAAATGAGAGCTTCCACATTATGCATTCTCCCAGCACCCCCTTCTCCCTCTTCTCTCTCTCTCTCTCTCTGACTCAGTCTTCTCTGGATTTAAGACTAGGTGCTATGGTGAACAAGTGAATAGGTGGTATTTCAGCTCACTAATGGGCACATGGGAGAACACAGCGCCTTGGCTGAGATCCCAAATCCCCATGGTAACCCCATACAGCAGGGTGGTAGGCACTGGCCAAGCACTAGTGCTTCTTTTTATTCTGTGCTAGTTTGTAGATTTTGTTTTCAAATAAATAAAATCTTGATTCTTTATATGCAGGGAGAGGGAGCAAGATCATTGCCAACCACAATAGTATGTTTACAGTCATACCATTAGCCAACTAATCTAAACTAGTCTTGACTGTGATGTACACATTCCTCATTTCTGGGGCAATATTGAATGATCAAAATAACGTATTGACTGGTTGTCTGAAGCACAGATAAAAGTACAGTTCGCTAAGGTCTGCAAGAGGATTTGGCAGCCCAAGAAAGCCTATATATAGGGTACTTATTTCCATTGGGTCGCCCCTTCAGATTCAATTCATCACCTGTGCATTCATAGAGCATGCCGTTTATAATAGCTAAACGGGCAAGAGGAGCAACAGGTTGAGGGGAAAGCAATATTATTAAAACAGCAAGTGATCTGAAGAATTATCTGGAGGCTGGCTCACGACAATGTATAGGCTACTTATATGCTTTGATCAATGGACGGACCCCTAATCTAGATGGACCCTTACCCTGAGCATGCAATACATTTGTAGCCTACACACACGCACACGACAGAGTTCCATTACAGGGGGTGTAGTAGTAGTTGTGTATGTAAGCCATGTGGGGGTCCACACAGCTAAAGGATAGTTACAGGAACCAAATGGGACCCTCTAGGCCCGGGTCTTCTGCAACTCTGCGTGTGTGTACACTAGTGTACACTACAAAAAGGTTCCATTTTGTACATTGAATAGGGGGCCCCGGGACTAATTCTTGCAAACCTTGGTCCGGGGACCACCAGTGGTCCCTGAGAGGATTCCAGGTGGTCCCCAGCTGAGTTGGTTAAGCAGATGTAACTCTTGAGAAGGTGAAAATGAAACCAAATGGACCCTTGCGGGTCCATTTGGTTTCATTTTTACACTCTCAAGAGTTAAAATATTCATCATCTGAATTAGTCCCAAGTCTACACAACTAGAAGATGGACAAAGGCAAAAGAAATCTTTAGTTTTGGGGTCTGTGGGGCTAGAATTTCTCAAATGGTGGTCCGTGGCTCAAATTCTGAATAAATGGTGGTCCCTGGAGTCAAAAAGGTTGAAAACCCCTGATTTAGGAGGTCCATCATGGCATATTGATGTCAATTTTGAGGCATCTTTTGACATAGACAAAAGTTTGGTATCGACTGGTGTAGGATGTTGTTAATAACAGACTCATCATCAAATCTCAATCTGTTCCGTTATGTGTGATCGGAGTGCAGTGCAGTCAGAGCATGCAGCTCATAGTAGTGCATCAAGAATTAGCCTGATCCCAGCCAGACTGTTGCTATAGGGATAGTGTGCATGGTGGCGATCGGTGCTAATCATGCCTCCTACTTTTCCCCACACAACTGTAAACACAGGCTATATAGACTAGTACAGGGGTTTTCAACAGGTGGTCCGGGAACCACCAGTGGTCCTCGAGAGGGTTTTCAACAGGTGGTCCCCAGGCTAAATGCTGGGAAGTTGGTTAACCAGATGTAACTCTTGAGAACGTAAAAATGCGGGTCCATTTGGTTTTCATTTTCACACTCTCAAGAGTTAAAATATTCATCTGAATCAGCGCTATTTTATTAATTAATTAAGTCCACACTGTTTTGTTTGCAAAAAATCCAGCCTGGAATTGTGAACAAAACCAAAATAATTCTTTAGTTTTGGGTCTTTGGGGGCTAAAATGTCAACAAATGGTGGTCGTCCGCGGCTCAAATGCTGAATAAATGGTGGTCCCTGGTGTCAAAAAGGTTGAAAACCCCTGGACTAGCATGTAGTTGTACACTAAAAAACACCGTTACCTTTCACTTGGCTCTCGTAGTCCGCAATGATCTCCTTATCCTTTTTGAACCTCGGCGACGACATGTTTTTCTCCTCCTTGGTATAGAGGCTCCTACTGCAGATCCGACAACTTCTCCTCAAACTATCGCTCGAACAAACGGAATGTAATGTGTCCCGATTCGATCGCCTCCTATAATAATAATAACAACAATAACGATGGTAATAATAATAATATGCGACGCATCACACGGGCAGTAGCAAGAAGCAGCAGCAGCAGCAACGCATGGGACTCTTCTTTGGGACGACGAAGAAAAAAAACTAAACCGCTATGAATTAACTTTGAAGAGAGAAAGCCGATCGAGGTGTGGTGTCGGATGGTAGGATGCAGCTAGTGGATCAGAGAGATCCAACCGAATTGTTGTTCGATCTCCTTCCTCCAGCCAGGACCGCCTGTACGTGTTGTTAGTCCGGGATTGGATCTGGATGGGTCGTACAACAGGGCCGATGCGGAATCATGGATCCACCGCCACCACCACCACCGCCGCCGAACTGTTGGGCTGCAATGCAATCAGAGCGTGAAGAATAGAGCCAGCAGGAGAATGCACATAAATCCACAGCAGCAGCAGCGAGGAGTTGTTGGGAGAGTCTTCCCTTATGATGATCTGTCCCGACTGACTTCCTTCCTATCCGGTTATTATTCCGATCCATGCACGGTTTTAGAAAGTATAGCAGCAAAGCAGCAACAATCCCGACAACACGCACCCTGTTGGCTGACAGGGGCGAGTCGTGTCGTGTGTGTGTTTGATCTCCGTGTTCTAGTTTGGGACCTTCTCCCTGACTAGTACTGCCTCCCTCCCTCCTGTAGTGTTTCCACACTACACTACTACGCCTACTCCGGGGGCGCGCGCGCGCACACACACACACACACACACACACACACACACACACACACACACACACACACACACACACACACACACACACACACACACACACACACACACACACACACACACACACACACACACACACACACACACACACACACACTCTGTCTCTCTGGTTATAATCTTGAGAACCTCTTCTGCTTAAGACAAGAATATCAAGAGAAGAAATCAATGGAAAACAACCACCCTAAAGTATAATCATTATCATTGGGTGTAGTTCTGCATTGAGTGATCTCCTATAGGCCTATAGGCACTGATTTGTTGGAGATTTTGACATTCAAATGGTCATATTGTTTTGATGTAGTGTTGCACTGCTCACTGTTGTATTGTGCTTATTATTATATCACACTTTGGTTTCAACCAGGTTGTGAGTGCAGGACTAATAAATAATTCGAGGGTCTAAAAGTTCCTCATGCCACGCCGATTACTAGAATCAACTACCGGTACTCTACTGCCATCTAGCGGCGTTGCAGAGGCACTACCACATTTACAACCACTATCACAATCAGAACAGAATGCAGGCTAACATTTCTGGGCATTTAAAGAAGCAACACATCATGCAGCAACTACCAATTTACAGGCTATTAGGAGAATTTGTTCCAAAATGTTATAGGACATTTTATTGGATTCCTAAAGGATTGTTTGCCTGTGTGACATTGGTTTCAATTGGTTGTGATTAAAACACTGTATAACAGTAAGTAACACCATCGCCACTATTTCAAAATTGAGTTATTGAGGTCGAAAGCCAAACACATAAATCAGCTTTGGAACTGGTAAAAAAGCCATTTTCACATGCACTGCTGTGGATGCAAAGCCCTAGACCGGTGGTTCTCACTTTTATCACGTCGGACTAAAAAAAAAAAAAAAAAAAGTATTTTCAAATAGTCTGTGGTTGGTTGACTAAAAAAAAAAGAAACGAAAAAGTATTTTCAAATAGTCTGTGGTTGGTTGACTGAATACTTTATTTCCAAAAATGTAGTAAGTACAGGATATAGTCACAAATTTAATCAATCAGTCAAACATGAATTAAATCAATGACAGGGTATAGTCTAACATACAACCAATGGGATCACTGGAAAAAAAAAAGTTATTTCAGTACATTTTCTTTCACAGCATGGAGTTAAGCCTGGAGACCGAGGCTACCTACAGTCTAGTTTCCATTCAAGGTCTAGCCTCGACACCCAGGCTTTCATTTTTGTCCTCGCTGCGCGTAAACGGAAAGCCTGGACTAAATTGTTAGCCACGATGGCCTAAAAGTGGAAGTCAACCTTTCGGGGTGGTCGTCACCCAATCTATCGTACGTCTCTTACGTCTCTGATGGAGTAGTCTTTCAGAATAACTCCCGGATAAAGGTTTGTTGTATGAACTAAATTCAAATTGTAACAGACTCTGCACTAATAAAAGTCGGCCTCGAGTATAGACAGAGTTATGCCGTTACAAATTCGTTCACTCTTATTTGCGCCGCCCTCGTTGAAAACAATGTATCTCAAACTCAAGTTTGTTCCTCTTTCAGGTTGCAACAGCCCTCCCGAGTCTCAGACCCTTCAATGTCACAACATTTTGACTGGTCTGACTTTTATTAGGGCTGGCCATTCAGATATTCATTCAAACATCCATGACTGCCTCTGGGCCAAGTCAATATTAGCTTAGCTCAACTGGGAAAAAGTCCAAATCAAACAACCAGTGGTACGGGGTGCCTAGACCTTGCAAGGCGAATAAATCTGCCATTTTCACAATATTTTTTAAAAAAAGAACAGTCAAATAAAACTGAACGCCTGGAACCTCACCTCCTACAATCGGGGGAGCTGGGCGTCCAAGATCAAGTGAGATTTTCACGGCCACGACTTGAACGATTTATAGTTCAATAGCCTAGCCTTTATTAACTTTCTAAAAGATTTGAATACAAATTTCCAAAGTTCCACTGGCATCTAAATGTAAGGCTGTTAAATATGCTTGGTGTTGCAGGGATGAGTGAGGGGCATTTGGAAACAAAACGACTGGCTCTACATATCATAGATCTAGATGAATTTCCATTTTAACAGAAATTGAGAATTACGAGTCACACTAGAAACAGCTTGGAGAATTACAGTACAATTCAAGTACAACTACAACAGATCTGTGGTCTGTATCAACGACCCTAGCAAAAAGTAATGACCATAAATAAAAGGCAAAATTATTCCCAGGGGCTACACTGTAAACAGTTGATCAACAAAAAAAGCATTGCTGCCAACCTGGAACCGTAAATGTCCAAAACCCAAGTCAATAACCATTTTAGCTTAAGAAATCAGTGTGGAAGGAGGAAGTCACTAATGTTGCGACCCAACTATGGATAAGCATTTGAAGATGGATAAGTCAGGATTCTCAATAGGGTTTAGGTATGGTAACTTGGCTGACCAGTCAAGCTGGAAGCCAAAATTGTGTAATAAATAAAATACTAAATACTAAGCATTTACAATGTGTGCACTGAATCTATAACTGTGACCCATGAGACTTGCTTTGTTTCTCTTAGGCTAGCACTGCCGTGACTTTGGTAAACTACATTAGAAGAATTGCACTGAAATTTACTTTTTAGGGGGCACCGTTGATAGATACTCCTACACTGTAGAATGGTGCATGCTAATATCCAACAAGTAGTTCTGTGTTTTTGATCACTATCTGTCCTGGACATCGGACACAATTAATTAAATAATAGGACAGAGATCCATTGGGCTCTCAAGGTGTTAAGCTATGTGTATACATATATATATAATGTACCCATTTTTGTTATCCTTTCAGTCTTAATTGCTGACTATTAGGGCTTCACAATTAATCACAATCAAAGTTTCAGAACTTGGACAATGTAAAAAAAAAAAAAAAGAAAATTGACAATCGTTGTTTCCCAAATAATTGTCTTTTTTGTAGTTTTACCCCCAACAATTCAAAATCGAAATCTCTGAAATCGAGGTTTTAGAGAGAGGGGGAAAAAAAGCAAAATTGTGAAGTCCTACTCACTATACCGCATATCATGTACATTTCTTACTAATAATATATTCAATCAGTTATTAGCCTTGTGGACATAGGCAAGTCTGAGCATACGACCCAGGCAATGTGGCATGGGAATAAACTTTGCATTTACCTTCCCTAACCAAAGTGCAAAGAGGACATCTGACAATTTTAAGTGGATGAAACATAGAGTAACCTTCAGTGTTCTTCTTTTAGTAACACACAAGGAGTCTTCAGAGCTTCAGTCAAGGTCACTGTCACTGTCGCTGGATGATTGCACAACATGGCAGCAAACATCATTATCATCTCCTATAGATGCTACAAAGCGCCCACCTGATGAACAACATCAAAATCTTACGTTAAAGACTTATTTGGAAATGGGAGAATGTCCCAGTAGAAAGGGACAATTAGCTGACACTTTCAATGTAATTACACAAATCTAAAACCTAGATGTTTCAGATATTTGACTGGAAAACACAGAATTCACATGTCACAATCATTACATTTAATCCATGTGATCGCGAACCTATAAACCTACCTTTTGGTGTATGCTCCTCATCAATGTCTTCATAGTAGTGAAGATCATAGCGCACACAGTTATTCTGTAAGAAAAAACATTTCTGTACAATCAATATTATAGTTGAACTCGGTTTAAAGCAGAAATAACATGCATTTAGATTTTTTTTTATATTTAACATGATATTGTCTATGCCCCTCAAAGCTCTTTGTCTTTTCTTTCTGGACTTTGAAAGTCAAAATTAGTTGAGTTGTTCCTGCCACCAACTTCCATTAAGTACTTTGCGGCTGCCATGTTTGTTGTTTGAAACTGTAACTGCTCAGATTTGACGTTAGACCAACCCCAAACTCCGACTCTCATTGGATAAATACATCTTGGTACCGAAGAAAATTATAGGTTGACCATAGAAGGCCAGACCAAGTGACTCAGATTGGGCTGCATCGATGGATTTGGGCCAGGCCAATTTTCGGCGCATGACAACGCCACAAAACAAAGTATAAAAAGGGGTATAAAATATGAACCTTGTGTTTGACGAGCTTGTCCCAGTATCCCTTCTGCTGCTTCACCAGGGTGAGGACCGGCTCGTTGCACTTCATGGTCCAGGAGCACTGGTCTGCCACGATGCCGTCATCAAGCTCCAAGTCTGCTCTGTACGGCCTGTCATTCATAATGGCACTGCAGAGAAAACACCCCACCACGTCAAGCCACAATGTGGGAAATTGTGAAGAATCTAAAACATGCTGGTGAACCATTGAAAATGTTCATTCTGTTGTCCCTGCATGGTGAAAACCTATATGGCTAAATGTTTTTTCAGGTAACGGCAACAAGAGAGATCAATGTAGTTACTTAAAGAAAGTGAATCAATAGCCTACTTTTGTGTTACACTGTCGTATGTCAAAGGGCATTCATTTAGGGCATCTAATGTCATGAATGTCACATATAAACCAATGTGCTATGGCATCCACAACAGACCTGTACACCACACGGTTTGCATGGAATTCACATTTCTGTGACACTGGATTGGAGAGCTTCACGTTCACAATCAGTGAGTCTTTGCTCTGGTGCCATTTTATCTGAGGGTGGAGGCTGAAACAGAACAATCACACAGGAACAAAAAATGAGCAACATTAACAAAATGTTTACTATGGTTGAATATCATGACAAGAATACATATGTAAAAGGTATTGTTGGTCAATGACAAACATCAAAAACTATTTTTCTCATTTAAAATCAGGTTTATGACTTCTCAAATAGCATGGGAATAAGTTAACCCACAAAAGCAAAGGAAACCTGCACCTTTCTGTTGGTTTACCACCACCGATGGGCTGTGGGACATTATTCCCTTGATTCTTACTGATGGGGAGACCTGAAATGTACATGATAGAAATACACACATTACAAGGCCATTGAAGGCGCAGACACTTTTAACAGAATTCTATTGTAAAAATTCTATTCTAGTTTCCAAACATCATGTTAAAACATGGACAGACGAACGAAGTTTAGAGAAGATTTTTTACCATTTTCAGACGGGATGAGCTTTTGGGGTGTGGATCCTTTGTTTCCATTACTGTATAAAAAATAATGCATACATCATTTTATTGATGGATTATGTACAACTAGATCAGGTCTCCACCAGCTTGGGTCACGTCACCCTGTGAGGGCAACAGTCACCCACACAGGGTGACTGTAACTGTAACACCGTAACAACTAGAGAATGTAGAAGACATTCATTTTGGTCTGTATGTTTGACTGTTTTGTTTTCTCCGAAATCCAGCCTGGAATTGTGGATAAAAGCAAAAGAAATCCTTTAGGTTTGGGGTCTGTGGGGCTGAAATGTCCTCAAATGGTGGTCTGTGGCTCAAATCCTGAATACGTAGTGGGACCTGGTATGAAAACCACTGATCTATGGGGAATTGTCAGCCGATAGCAAGCATCAAGGAAACATGGGGTTCCATAATGCCACAGGCTGATGGCCTCAGTGCCATGGAATATTAAGCCGCTAAGGAAGGCAACAGGCAGGAGTTTTGGTAGTACGATATTTTGATTGTGAGGATGTGATCCTAATTGCTTAATGTGCAATTCAGATTAAAACCTTAGTATTCTTTTTTTTTTTTTTTTTTTTAATCCTGTTTTGGTGCATTTTATGATGAAAGTTCAAGTTTTTGAATTTAATAGACCTTTCAGGGTGGGGCTTACTAAAAGGTCTATTGTGGAAATGAATCAACTTTTCCATGATGTTCTTGGTTTTTGGAATGGTGCTGTATGTATAAAGTATAAAACGGGGGCCCAGGCGGTTAGCCCAACCATCCGAGCACCTCGGCAGCCAAGCCAGCCTGACGGCGTGCCACGGGTTTGACTCCCAAGCCCTGGCCTTTGCCGCATGTCACTCCCCATCTCTCTCCCCCTTCCTGTCTACCTACTGTTGACTATCAATAAATTAAAAAAAAAAGGGTATAAAATGGGACTCAAGTGGGAAGGAAAAAAATAATAAGCTGTGCCAACCTCAGCATTAGAGCAGTTTTCTTCAGATGGGCCAAGATGTCATTCCACTGTCCCGCCACCAGAGGTTGTTTGTCTGAATGCTTGGTTTGATCAGCAAATACAGGCTGAAGTGGGGCACAGGGCTGGACTGGTACTGTAGGCTGAAGTGGGGCACAGGGCTGGACTGGTCCAGCAGGCTGAAGTGGGGCACAGGGCTGGACTGGTACTGTAGGCTGAAGTGGGGCACAGGGCTGGACTGGTACAGCAGGCTGAAGTGGGCCACAGGGGAGGACTGGTCCAGCATACAGATGAGTAGCTCCCACTGACTGTATTTCAGAAGGTTGAGAAAGAGCAACAGGCTCTTGGACTTGAAGAGAGTACGATGTGGCGGCAGCTTGTGGACAGGTCTGCGGAGGACAGACCGGATCGACGAGGACGTTTGGACCACCGGCGGCATTTCTCTTGTCCGCTCTGCTGATGACCACGGCCAGTGCTGCGTTCGCCGTCCGCACACCAGGCTCCACGGCCATGATGGACGCTTCCATCCTGTAAACACAGAAATCATATCTTAAGAGCTGGTTCTCACATGAGTCAACTATTAGTCTAGATACAATATATCCCCACTTTCGAGAAGGTAGATGCCAAAAAAACAAACGAACAAACAAACAAAAAAAACAGTTAACTGCCAATCAGTACGAAAATGGCTTGTGTTCCAAAAGATGGCAAAAAAGTCCTGTTCCCCTTGAGTTTCCCCATAGTTTCATATGAGTGGCTCGACTACAAACAATAAAAGTACCCAATGAAATAAGGCCTTGAAACTATGAGGAGACTATGAGAACACATATGCCACCTTCCACAAACCCAGACTACAGTCATACACCGTGTCAATACGGGTCTTACTGACTGTAATAATGCATTGTTTAAGTCGTAAGTCTAAACTACTAGAAAATGGGAAGGAAGGACATCTTCAACAACATACCTTGAAATCAGTCTTTAGACTGGAGTAGATGGCTCAACATGGGATGCCAATGATATGTGCATGGCATGCATATTAAATGAAGGTCATAAACGTTTAAATACATTGTAGCGATTATTGTCAATCTCTTAATTGGCTATCACAAATTGGATCGGGATGCCTCTTATTTAGATGTTACTTATTATTTGCTAACTTGCTCCAACGATTAACAACTAAGAGAATAACTATTTAAATCAAATACATGTACACTTCATGGCATGCTCAGCTGCATATTGGGCTACTGCATAAAAAACACCTATTGCATAACTTTAATTTACCAAAATACATTGTTAGCCCAACTGTTAAAGTGAAATGAGTCATACAAAATAAACCTTTATTCGGCAAAACCATTGTCATGTAAAGTTAATGTGGAAAGCCTGCATTTAATGCTCAAGTGTTCTGAAACCATGTAGAGTCCAGTAGTTTGCACACATGCATATTGTACGTGGCAGATACAAGCATGCACCTGCACGCATCCACAGACAACTCCACTAGCATGCTAAGCAGCAACAACCATATACAGTGCCCAAGTGCAAAAGTGTATTATTGAGTCCTTCTCAAAACTCGACCCTTTGGGGCAGAGCTTAGTCACTGTCCAATGCCAGTCCAAACATTTTAGCAACCGTTGCTATGCAGGTCAGGCTTCCCTCTTCTAACGTGCCTATTGGACAAGGACGGATTGGGGAGGGACAATTGTGACATGTTTCTTGCTTGTGGATTTCCTTAATGTTGGTTTGTTTATGCATGTTTATTGCGACCGCAGGTCGCAGTCAACTCATTCCTTGTCATGGTTGCACTCTTTTCTTTCTTCAGTTAATACAAGCAGTCAATTCACGTGCTTTTGAAATATTTTATTTGATGTGAGGATAATAATCATTTTCCTTCAATTGTATATTAACATTAAATTGTAAACCAAAAAATAGAGTAAGCCTACATGCCTAGGTGAAAACATTTAATTCTCTGAAACAAAAACTATCAGTAGCAGTACAGTTTGTGTGCAACATGTAATATACAAACATGGGACTAACAGGAGGGATTCCAGCAGACCTTTTCTCTAATGTACTTTCTCCAATTAATAAATGGTGCATTTACGTAGCACTTTTATCCAAGGAGCTTTACATCACACACACAGACGCACACACGCATGTGTGCAACGGGGGAAACTTCTTGCTCAAGAACACTTCAAAACTAACGCCATCCAGCTACTTGACTCATGAGCCACTGCCACCCCATATAAAATATAGGGGGAGCTAAATGTTGCCATTTTCAAAAATGACAAAATATGATTTCGTAACGTTGCTTAAGTGGGACTCAGTAAACGTCCCTGCATCCCGGGACTCATTAGATCGAAAAGCCATTTACTCACTGCACATACACCATTACTATCAATGGACTCTGGAGTCAACATTCAGGCACCTTCACAAAAACGTCTACCTAGCTACCTCAGAACGGCAAGTTGTGGCGATATCGCCCCACCAATATATCGCAACATGATTGACTAGTGAAAGTTAGGGCCCTTATTTTATGGTGTTTTACAAAATGTGAGCTTACCATAATCACAGTAATCCTTGAAGGGCCATAGACCATATCCGTGGTCATTATATAGTCATACCCTTTTGCTTCTATGGGCCCGACGGCGTGGAACAAACTTCCACTATACCTTCGACAGGCAGCCTCTGTAGACATTTTTAAAGCACAGCTCAAGACGTATGTCTATGCACTTGCTTTTAAACGACTTTCCACTATTGATATTATCATTTTTAATGTTTTGCAATACGCTGCAGTCCTCACTGTACTGCATCTTTAATGTTTTGCCATTTTAAATATATATTTTTATTTGATTCTCATTCATCTTATTTACTTTTGTTTTCCTCATTTCTCTATTGCTATGTAAAGAACTTCATTTGTATAGCAGCTTTCATGACATAAGATGCAGCTCAAAGTCATTATTATTACTATTATTATTATTATTATAGTTAACAAGAATAAATGCGTCATGGCGCGGATGTCAAACTTAAATACACGGTGGGTCAAAATAGAATAACAGGTGCAAGTCGAGGGTCGGACCCACCAGGCTATGTTTCAACACATGGGGCACTGGTTTACAAGGACGTCCCAGGAAAATAGCAAAAGTAATTTTCTAAAAAAAAAAAATCAGCAAGATACATGCGAAGATGAAACTGCATGCATTCAAAACTGTGCGTTATTAAAGTTTCCTGTTCTATGATCCTCACCAAGCACTGCTTTCATAGTAAAATCAGAGAGTAAATAAACTGACTTGAGAAAAACAATTAGTTCCTTCATGGTGTGGGCAATATACCAGAGGGCCAGTTCTAATAGTAATTAAATATCATCCTGCGGGCCGAAGCCAATTCCTTCACAGGCCTGATTTGGCCCACAGGTTTGACATGTGTGCTTTATGGTGTCATCCACCCACAGTTACCAGCCTTGTATTGAGTTGTGCTTGAAATGTACTGCAAATCTCCTAGCGGTAAATATTTCAATCGCTCAAGCCCACAGGCTTAATAACCAAATGTGCCAGTAAAAGGGAAACCCATCTTGCGATTTTCATTTTTGGACATCATCCAAATTTAAAAATACTGATTTTGATTGCATTTTGATGAACCACGCAGACCTACAACATAGTAATCTCAAACTAAAAGGGGTTACCTATTTGGGCTGTATCCAACAAACAAACTCAAAGTAAATCAAAGAATAATATCATTGGGCATAATTTCCTTTTTGGCATTCATGCACGATCAAGAAAGTGCTCTCAGCGTTTTCATGAACGATTCAGCCAATTATTTAAGCGATTGGGATTGGATTGCGACACTTCTTTATCAATCACCTTAAAATATATAGTTTTAGTAAGGCAGGGACTCTAACTGATCAATTGAGATTAATTAAGTACAGAAACAATAAAGATTAACCAAATTAACTCATTTTAATCGCACATAGATTTTGCACCACAGAACCTTTTTAACTGGATGGATTTCAAGCATACGGATCATACTGGTGCACACAATGGGAGAAGAAGCCAATCAGGGTAACCAATAAGGGCTGCTATTTATCTGAACCACCACTGTTCTGTACACCCATTGGTCAGAAATTACTAACGCTATCTTTAACCCTCACCATAACATGTCGCAGTGTGGACACCGTTTGGATTTAGAAAAACTCACTCACACGCTACCAACCTGTTAAATTAACCAGAAAATACTTCTCGGGTCAAATATCGGTATGCAATTAATTGAGATGAATTAATTACAAAGTTTCAAATTAATTGGAACCATTTTTAATCGAGTCACACCCCTAATATTTATACATGTTCTAACTAACAAATACACTTGATTAGCTGCCAATAAGGCTACTATTCAAACAAACATATTTTTAAATGAATTAAAGCAACTAATGGTGTCTTTAGGCTTATTCCGGCTGCATATTTGCTTAAAGGTAGGGTAAGTGATTTGATTTGAAATTCATGGTGTAGTACCAGCCTGGTGCACTAGGGGCGCCCAAGAGTAGCTACACTATGTGAACCTGCTGCTCGATCCTGATTGGAGGAGAATTCACCCTCCACCTGGGGAACTTTTATTAGCTCCTCTGCTAACGTGAGGGAGGGGGAAACTCCATATATGGTCTGCACACCTTATAATAGAGCATTTTAACAGGAAAAAAAGTGTGATATCTACAAAAGTAAAATCACTTCTAAACCCATTAAGGCTGAGGATCCATTTTTTCATTTTGTACAGTTTTCAAAAATTCTAACTAGTTTGAACAATCAATCTTTCATATCATATAGGAGTTTTAATGGAAATTGCTCTCAGGAACAGCTTGTTTGAAGAGCCGTTTAGTTTTCATTGTTTATACCCTCTTTAAATGAAGACACAATCTGGCTGTAAACGCTGTTATGTGCATGCCTGGTTGCTAGGTGACGCGTGTCAGCGTGACCGCACTGCCACACATGCGTAGAACAAGTTCTGTTCTACTTCTTCATAACCAGAGCCATTTAGTAGAAGAGCTGCAACATTGAGGGGTCAGAAACTGGGCGCTCGAGCTGCTGTTCATGCAGCCTGAATAGGGACAAACTGGAGTTGGAAATGCATTGTTTTCAACGAGAGCGGCACAAATAAGAGCTGTTTTATGCATGTTTTCAACATGTCAGCTGTAACATTGTATTGCACAGTAACATTGTTACTGTTACTGCTCCTAGCAGCCGGAGTCTCGGATGTAAACAAACTTATAACGTGAGCCATGCGTAAGCTTCACATCTTGTCGCTTTCAGAGTTTTGCATTGCTTACGGTCTTTAGATGAAAGCGGGAGAGGCAGAGCGTTTTCAACCTTTCCACTTTCCCAGGAGTTCTCAATTTGTTGCGTTTTCACCTCACGAAAACGGCGTCTTCGCCTGAATGGACCCACCACAAACGGCTATAAATGATTACGTTTCTAATGAAGCCTGTTTCCGTGTAAAAGGGGCCTACGTTTAGGGCCAAGATTAGGTTCAACTACGATTTGCAGAATGCAACCTTTTTGGGAAAAAAGTCTGACCTATAAAACGGTTGCGACCGGGTTTGCATTTAAAAGCGGACTCACGGCCGAGGCCAATGTTGCAAAAATCATCTTGCCGTCTCTTGACTAGAGCTAATTCCAACAAACCTTACAAGGAATAACTTGAGGTAGAAGTCAGGGTTAATCAAATAAAATGGGGGCCTCAATACACTCTTACCCGACAAACTACTTCTCCAAAATGCGAGACATCCACAGCAGCATGAGTGGTGTACGTGTATTTTTTTTCCCTAAAGGGTGTTCTAGTCTACTGGAATCCATCATAGGTCCCATGTTACAAACTAAACATGTTACAAACTTCGGTTCTCTATAGTGACCACCACTCCACGGGATAATCCCTGATCCCCCAATGTAAAATATATGCTTATTAGCAAAGGATAAACATCGGCTACTGCCATCGCTTAATGTTCGTTTTGCCAATACCGATAGACATTAGTGCATCACTAGTAATAACACATATGATTGCTGCTGGGCATAGAACTTGTATCGTCATACTTCAACTTTTGCTTTTGATGTCGACTTATTACACCGCTTGATTTGAGTGTTTCTTTTCTTGCCTAAAGTTTTAAGGTAATAGAGGCAACCTTTTAGCTCAAAATCCAAATAGACAAATAGCTATATATATATATATATATTTTTTTTGCATTTTTCCCCTCTATGTTGCTTCTACTTCGATGCTGCAGCTGTTGACACTTGCATCGTCCTGCCTGCGGTCGAGAACTTTTAGCCAAAAAAAAAAAAAATCACGAAAACCAAACATTCGTCGGGTTCAGGAAAAGTAGTGCTAATTTGTGAGGGGGAGGGGGCCAGCATTTTAGCCAATCACAGCACAACAGTCTCGAGCAGACTCATTATGAGCCAATAGAGTGTCGGGGAGGTGGAGTTAGATTCTGTTTTTAAGCAAATCTGTTTACAAACAGTGTCTGTACACACTAGAGTTGCCTCTATTACCTTTTAACGCATTCACTCCAGTTACAATATGTGCATTTGATGAGGTTTTAGCCCAACAGCAATATCACCACAGTGCCATGTCTATGGGTGTTCTTAGAGTTCTATAATGGAGAGTACTGACACTCCTGTTGGCTCCCAATGCTACGGCTGAACAGAGACGCTGACTGGCTGAAAAGCACACATGACCGCTTAGTAAGGAGGGATTCTAGTTCAAAGCCACTCTGGCAATCCAGCCCAATTGACAGCAGATCGGGCGAAATTATGGCATTTTAGGACATTTTAACGCAGTAACAGACGTCTCGTCACTCTAGTGAATAATTATTTGTTGTATAACTCGCTTTAGTGAATGTATATTATATGAAAATAGGCTGTGTTGTGATGCAGTGGTTAACTGTGTAGGCCTATGTTTGGAACTAGCAGAGCGCCAGTGCAGAGCGCGAAGCGCGAGACGCGAGATCAAAGCGTGTCAGTACTCTCCATTATAGTGCTCTAGGCGTTCTCACCCAGTGCCGTGAGGGTGCTCCCCAGTGACTTTGTGCTCCTTCAGTAAGCTGAGGTGATCAGGGTTGCTGACAGCCATTCCAGTGCTCAGGATCTCAGCGTGGACGTTGTATTCGTTGATCAGCGTCCTCAGGCCCGGCATGCGCGTCATTCGCACCTGGATGGATGGATGGTTGGTTGGTTGGTTGCAAGAAAGCAGAATAGCCACTTAGTCATTCAGGTAAAACAAAAAAGAATGGTCCATCAATGCATTCAGAAATCTAGGCCAGTGGTTTTCAACCTTTTTGATACCAAGGCCCACCATCTATTTAGAATTTGAGCCACGGACCACCATTTGTGTACATTTTAGCCCCACAGACCCCAAAAACTAAAGATTTCTTTGTGTCCACAATTCCAGCTGGATTTGGGAAACAAAACAACCAAACATAACCAAACATACAGATCAAAATCACCATTAATCTTCTACACGCTCTAGTTGTGTAGACTTGGGCTAACTCACATGATGAATATTTTAACTCTTGAGAGTGTAAACATGAAACTAAATGGACCTGCAAGGTCAGTTGCTTTTACGCTCATCATTGGATGGCCTGATTTTAAACAATGAACACCTACCATGGGATCGACAAAGATGGTGTTCCCTAGGCTGAGAACAACTCTGGCTTGGTGCTGCAGGCCTCTGATCTTCTGGCCAATGGCTCTGGTGGCCTGCAAAACATGAGATTGTTACATTGATGAATATTATTCATTCCTTGATGTTATGCTTTGTTGTGCATAATCACTGTGCTTCAAAAATAGATTGCATTGGGGAATGAATGAAGTAAATAAGTAAATACATGCACTGGCACTGAAATTATTTTCTGTATGAATCATTTGGTTTGTTGCATCATCTTGCACAAACATGCTTGTGTTAAATTCATAAAATCAATAACTTTTCCAAAAAATGTTGAAGCTGTACGTTCATTTCTTTTAATACATAAGTCTTACGTAAAGGCTCTACTTTCTGTAGTAATTGTTTCTACGTTGGGCATAGAAATGAGGGTCTTGAGGAAATAAATGTCCAGGTTGGTCACAATTTCGTCCAATCAGGACACTATTGACAGCTTTCATTTTAGTATTCCAAATATTTGTAGCATACTGGCTTGGATGTACTAGCCACTAATACAGGCTTTGGTAAAGTGGATGCTTTACCTACCTAACCTATAGCCTCGATCTGCAGGCTTGCATCTGTGCTGTGAAATAAAAGCCTATAGAAAGGGTACCCTAGAGAGACCATCAAAAGGCGGGACTTCCAGTTTGTTAACTTCTCCCAAAAGTGCCATTTTTCAGCCAATTGTGGCTCCCGAAAATGTATACCCCGCGGAATATACTGTATTTCTCATTTTGTGCTCACAAAGCTGTTTAAAAAGATGGAATGGTGTGCACTTTACACACTTCTGTAACCGCTTTGTTCGTTGAAATGTTTTTTTTTTTTCTGAAAATAAGAGTGAACAAGTCAAGACGCTAGTGAGGACTGAACAGAGTTGTTTCGCTGGAGACTGTAAATACAGTAACTTCCGCAACCAATGTTAGCAAATTCCGCCAACTCCCATTGATGGTCTCAAAAGTGTACCAGGCGCCCAGGGTCCTAACCTTAGGGTTCCAGTCCACCTCTTTGTCCAGCGGTTTCACTCGGCAGACGACGATCTCCACAGCCTGGGGAGGGAGGGTGTGGAACTGGGCCGGTAGATGGAGCAGCTGGTAGGACTTCACCTCCTGCTCTCGGCCCTCGTCCAAAAAACACACTTTGACGCTAAAAAACAGGAGGTCCTTTTTGTCCGGCACAGACGTCACTTTGACCCTGTGAAGGGAAGACGAGGTTGAAATTGGAGAGAAGGTGAAAAGGTTGGACATGACATGATGATCAACTCTCGATGTACTCAATTCAACTAAAGCAACTTCAAAAATCAATTCTGGGTAACCTCAACATTTTGGGTTACCACATTAGCATTGGTCTAAACGTACATACAGAACTGTTCTGCTTACAGAGTCTAGTTTTTGCAAGCTAAACATGCGGCTGTGTGAGGCTGCTCTCTGGTCACACTATCTGAGCTTGTAGACCCATTGTCTTAAAAAAAAAAGGGGGGGTGTGAAAATAGAAAACAGTTGCCCCCATTTCCTGGTAATACCTTCTTCGCCAACAGAATTTTGACCAGATAACTGTTCTCTTCCTGAACCATCTCGAACCATATTTACATCATATCCCAATATCTTTTGCATTTGATCCTTTTATCATTTCCCCAAAACTCCCTATCCTATGACACTTCCAGAAAACATGAGTGTGATCCACATTCACCTGTCAACATTCACACCAACATTTTGCTGATTACTTGTTTACTTTTAGCACAACCCATTTTTGACCGATGCTGACCAATGATAAAATGTGCCACCGATTTTGGACAGGGTTCTACGCGCACACATAATTCTGTAAGCCATTTTTCACTCTGTGTCAATTATCCAACGTGATCCTCAGCTCTACACATCTTCTGCCAACCTAGGGAGGCAGCAGACTGACCTCATGCTTCCTTCTATACATGAGGATGCCAAGTTGCTTCTGATCACCTGAGGGGGTGAAAGGATGCAGCTGGATGGACGTGGTGTGTGGAAGGAACATGTTCCAGTAGAAAAAGGGAACTGATAAGCACATCCCAAATGTATAAGCCGGTGCTGGACGCAACAAAATAACAACTAAATAAAATCAAAGAAAATTCTGCACACAATCTTTGTCTGCCCCCGTCTTTATTTAACCTAACAACTACCTAGGAACATGTTCCAACCAGTTCTTTTAACCCTCCATCAGTTGCTCTGATGGGCACTGAAGCACGGTTATAACATGTTGTGCAGCAAACTGTTTTTTTTTAACCAAACTGTTTTGATTTGCATCCAACCTGTGGTAGACCTCCTTCTCTTCCACTCCATAGAGACCACCATCCACCACGTCTTTGACCACTAGTTTCTCTGTAGCGTAGTAGGAGACCATCTTTGATGCCAGGCTCTCGTACGAGTCGTCCTGGTTCTTCACGATGCGCCCATAGAAAACGGAAGCAGTCTTGATGCAGAGGGGCAAAACCTTAGGGAGAAAAACGGAATACAAACATTTGTGGTAGAAAATTATTCGGATTTAGTATATTGGCGCGGAGACAGGCCAAAAAAAGACAGTAAGCATATTTGAACTGGAGACTTCGTACCCTTTCAAGCACTGAATTGTAGCCACTACATTTAGTATATTTACTATATAAACAGATTTATCAAAATGCATTCCAATTCTACCAGATTGTGTTTTGTTCCCCCAAAACAATATTTATTCAAGGCCTATAATCAAAGCACGGTTACAAAATGATGCCTGTGAAATTAATTAATTGCAGCACTTCATATAGCCGTTATCTGCCCGGGACTGGTTCAAAATAAGGGCCAGGAGTGGCGGAATAATTAATACCCATTTTACTAAGGGTTGAAAACAGCAATCTAGGGCACAGAAGTCCGAATGTGACATCCTTTAGTTGCATAGTTTGTTGGTAGTCAATTAAGTCATATAAGTTGATAGCAAGAACAAAGGCCTTACTAACAAAATCATAATGTTAAGTAGACTACAGACCAGAGCTTCATTAATTACGAATCAAATCAAGTGGCTCTCACAATCCACGTGGAAACTAGCTTCAACGTGGATGTTTGACTTCATGTGGCCAACCTGTGATGACAGTAAACTCTGTCTAGGATTCAACCCTAGCATTGCATTAAAATTAAGCTAAATATTAATTTTATACTTCTACAAATAGTGGAGGTACTTCTGTGGCCTAAGGGAAGTCAGCATAAAAAGTTTGGATTAACTCTATACAGAATGACACTTCTAGATGGCTAGACTTGTGCACAGCCATGACTGTGAAGTTAGTAGTGGTCTAACAAACAGGATGTATGTGGACCTGGACCGGAGGAACCACCAACTATAAGACACCTCACCGTAATGGTTCCAGAATCTGGTAGCAGTGACTGATCCGTTGTGGAGCTGAACCAGTGGCGATCTGGACACACATCACTGTCCCTGCAGAGGAGAAATCATCAAGTAAAATGTTGCTTTAGGTACAGGTTAACATTTCAAAATATATACACACTTCTTCCATCTTCCATTTCCTCTGTACCTCCTTCCCACCAAATACATCAACAAATTTGCAATGTGTAAGGCATTAAAAGGGCAATTCCACCCATTTAACATTTTCCTGAGTGTACAAATGTGAACCAAATGGACCCGCTAGGGTCCATTTGTACAATCTCAGGAGAAAAGGTCCTAAAAGAAAATTCATTAACATAGTGAAATACAACTTGATGATGTCAAGTTGTGTTTCACCAAGCCAATTATTTTTTTCAGACCTCCATTTCTAGGAAACACACAAGGGGGGCGGGGGGGAATTTATCAGGTCCACATAATATAAATGACAAAGTAAAATGTTGTAAATTGGTGGAATTTCTGATAATTTGTCTTTGCGACTGACCGACAGACACCAAAGCTCTTGAGGTAGCTGCAGAGCGGCCGGTCGGTCTTCTGCTGCTCCTTGGCCAACACCACTCCCTCAGCGAAGGACAGCAGCTCAGGAGGCAGCAGGGCGTCTGAACGCTTCAGGTAGCGCAGTACTCCCACCATGTGCCTGGCGTCCATCTCTGTTATGATGAGGATCGACTTGGCGGGGGTCTTGTTCTCAACAAGCTAAAAGAATAAAAACAATATCGAAGTTGTAAATAATAACCCGTCCAAAATGTGTGATGAAAATTCCCAATCTATAAGCTCACGCGAGTTGTAGATTTAATTTTGGCAAAGATATTTGCTGTAACGGTACCGGTATCTGTGGAAGTGGTTAAATAATGACCAGGGTTATCCAAAACCAACGGAATAAAATCATCACGGAATTAATCAAAACTAATACAAACTTAAAGTCAATATCAATATCAAATATCAAAAACGCTCACAAAACTAAAAAAAAAAAAAAAACCCTTAGTTTATATGCATACAAGGTCAACGGTTAAAAATACTGTATATAAAAACAGAATACCAATCGGGATTATGAAAGTTGGAAATAATAAAGTTAGGTTTCTGAACCATTGTTAGGTTTATGCTCTTAAATGGTAAATTTTCTAATGAAGTTCTAATGACCTTTTTGAATCCCATTACCTGACAAATAAAAGTAGGAAAAAAAATACCTAAAAATAATACTGAAACTAAGCCTTTACCTAAATAAAACTAGCAAACCTACTATAAAAACTAAAACGAACTGAATTAGGAAATAAAATTTTTAGTTAAATAAAGTTTTAGTTAGTAAAAACTAACTAAAACTTAAAAAAAAAAAAAAAAAAAAAAAAAAACATATCCAAAAACTATTCTAAACACTGATAATGACGTTTCAAACTGAAGCTGCCCGGGTGCATCTTACATCTTTGTTGGAGAGGTTGCGGAAGTTGTCCGACATGCAGAAGAGAGAGCTTCCAAAGCGTTTGGGGGAAGTGGGGAAGCCGTAGTGGATGACACACGTTGCGTCTCTGACCCACAGCGCCTTCAGACAATCTGTGGTGGTCACTGCAGGTCAAAAAGAGCAGGAATACAACCACAGATCATGACATTGTGACTTTTACAGCGTTGGTACAGTATTTGGATGAGCTGGTTACTATACATCAGTGGTTTTCAACCAGTGGTCCGGGGACCACCGGTGGTCCTTGAAAGGGTTCCAGGTGGTACCCAGCTAAATGATCGACAGTTGGTAACCAAAATGGAAATATTTGAAGTTTTTCAGAAAACCTAGGTTAGGCCTAAATGGGTTAAATGACATTTAAACATCTGAGACCATTTTGAACGTTTTTGCTCCTAAATTGTGGAGACAAACTTGAAAATCCTTAGCTTTGGGTCCTAGAGACTAGACTCAACAAATGGTGGTCTGTGGGTAAAATGCAGAATAGCGGGCCCAGCTATACCCCCATCAGTGGCGTTTATACTGTACACACAACCATTGATGAAAACATGCTCCGTTTACCCAAGATGACTTGAGTGCCTGGTCCGATTTCCTTCCTCCACTGCTGGATGACAAAGTCGAACTGCTGGGTCAGACCCTCATGCGTCTTCAGGCAGAAAGCAGACGTCTTGCTTACAGCCTACAGAATAAGCAGAATGAGAAAAATGAATGACGATAGCAACTTAGTCTAGTGTACTACTGTAGCAAAGATACAGAACAGATACAAAAACCATCAGCATCAAACTCAGCATCATATTTTTTTTAGTGTACAAGAAGTTGATATGACACCGTCCTAGTCTTTTGTTTTGCCTCACTAGCACCTTAAAAAGGTAATAGGGGCAACTTTTACAACTGTGCTGGAGACTGCTGTGATTGGCTAAAACGCTGCCTCACCCCCACACAACCCCCTTACAAATAGCACCGCCAGTACAAAGCAAGTGTCTGCCTGCAGGAAAACAGCTGCAGCATCAAAATAGAAGCAGCGAAATATCAAAATAGATATTATTTGCCTTTTCCCCTCTAAAAAGCTGCCTCCATTACCTATAATTAAATAGCTACAATGTTACTGACTCGATATGTAGGTCCAGTGAGTAACATTCAGAAATATGCAATAACAGTGAGTTATTCAAAATATTTCCATCTATACATTTACCAATGAAAAGGCTTTAGGCTAAAATGCCTGGGAGCAACAAAAGCATATTATTTATATTGATTGAACATAGACTTAATGTACAAGGACGTATGAACATCAATTTCTGTTTTTGTTGTTTACAACATGTATGTGCAGAAGACTCAACTGAACTGTACATGTTGCCTATAACAGTGTTTTTCCTTGAGGGTTCCAGGTGGTCCCCCAGGCTAAATGATGGAAAGTTGGTTAACCAGAAGTAACTCTTTGAGAGTGTATGTTTACACTCTAAATATTCATCATGAATTAGCCAAAATCTATGCAACTAGAGAATGTAGAAGCTTGGTCATTGTTGATCAATGTTTGATCAACAATTTGTTTTGTTTCTGAAATCCATCTGAGGAAATCTTTAGTTTTGGGGTCTGTGGGTCTAAAATGTCATCCAGTGGTGGTCCATGGCTCAAATGCTGAATAAATAGTGGGTCGTGGTATAAAAAAAAATAAAAAAAAAAAAAAAGCAAAACTTTCATCAGTACCATGATCATCTACAGACTTCTCACAGAGAAGTTAACCCTTGTACGTGTACTGAAAGCGTTTTGGTGTTCTAAGCATTATGTTTTAACTATTGAAAAATAGCAGATCTACAAGCTCATAGCGTGCCACCGAGTGGCGCGCTATGAGCTTGTATCTCTGCTATTTTTGAAAAATCGTGAAAACGTGATGCAAATCTTTGAATATTATGTTCAGAAACTAGAAATCTAGACAGGACACAATGGGTTCAGTTGAAGCTTTTCCATACCTTGAACACATGTTCAACCTCCTGAGCAGAGCTGCAGATGATGAGGGTCTTCTGGCCGGCCTCTGGGTGGAGGTCCAACGCACCCACCAGGGCAGTGATCTTGGTGCTCTCAAGACACAGGACGTTCATCTGTTATGCAACAAGAAACATAAAATTACTTTGGATGTTAAAATGGTATTACACCATTTTAACAGTGGGTTTTCAACCTTTTTCACACCAGGGCCAACTATTTATTCAGAATTTGAGCCACACACCACCATTTGAGCCCCACAGACCCGCAAACTAAAGATTTTGCTTTTGTCCACAATACCAGGCTGGATTTGGTAAACAAAACAGTCAAACATACAGATCAAAATGACCATTAATCTTCTACATTCTCTAGTTGTGCAGACTTGGGCTAATTCACATGATTACCATTTTAACTCTTGAGTGTAAACATGAAACCAAATCGACCCGCTCAGAGTTACATCTGGCTAACCTGTTGAAAACTCCTGGCGTAATGTACTTGGTTTCTGGATTAAACTAAATAAATATTAAAATATATTTCAACAACAATATGCAGGGTTTCCACTTGAAATTTCTAGGGCTGTTGAACAATTAAAACATTTTAAACTGATCACAGCTTTAATATTAATTTAATCACGGTTAACCACCATTTAAACTATATCCAAAATGTTTTCCTGTAGAGGATTTGAACATTTAATAATAATCTGGGAAGAAAAAGATCTGTTTATTTATTTATTTTTACATATTTATCAAAATAGGTGATCCAAGGAATCTACAAGCCCACAATGCTTGTAGATCTCTCAAGCTATACTCTATGGCTCTGGTTGCAGGGAGACTATATGTCTCCATAAAACCGTGTTCTACTTTTTTCCCCAAAGAGAAAAGGCGCAGTGGTTTGAGTCATTGTGCACATAAGTCAATTGCGTAAAAAAAAAAAAAAAACAGATTAATCAAGACAATTAATGAATGCCATTAGCCACTTTAGAAATTTCAGAAGGAGCATATGCAATCACTGGTGTCGGCATTGTTGCTGCATTGTAAGTTTAAGGATTTACCGTAGTAAAGGTTGTGGTTTGGTTAAGGTAAGGATTTGGGTTGCTGGATAAAACACTACCGGCTGCACTGGCTCTTCCTCTGCAGCTGCCACCGCCGGTGATTGCATACCTTCTCCAATATACTTTATGAATGGGGAGCGTGAAAAAGTGCAGACTGACCTGGTGTACATTGCCATAGAGAGCCGCCTCCTCCATGACAGTGATGATTACAGAGGGAAAGGTCATGTACGTGTTCAGCAGGCTCTCCATGTGACTGCTCCAGTGTTTCCCCACGGCCACTATCTGCTTGGGAGTGTTGATCCTCTCCTCGCCGGACGTCACCTTCTGGAAGTGCTGCAGGATGGTGTGCATCTAAGATGGCAAGAATAATGCTTTGCATCAGTTCGGGAGGCACAACGGTTCGCATCAGTGAATACATGAAGGCTCCACCAGCTAAAATGTTGCAATGTTGAGGGGTCAGAAAACTGAGCTCTTAGGAGGGTTGTGGCAGCCTGAAAGAGGGACAAAAAAGGGACAGTTCCACATTTTTTTCTGAGAGTGTACAAACGTGAGTGAAATGGACCCTAGTGGGTCCATTTGTACACTCAGAAAAAAGGTCCTAAAAGAATCATTAACCTGGGGAAACAAGCTGATGATAGAACCACCATTGGACTGATCCCAAGAAATGTTTGCAACAGTGCAACTCTGTCGGTACTCAGGGATGAGTATTGTTTTGGCCGAGTCTTCCTGTTCCCGTACTCAGTGCAGGAAGGACACAGACATCCACAAATCCTACATCCACTGGTCCAGATAACGGAGACAAGTACAATGACAAACCACAAGGTATTAAAGCAACAAGTTCCGACCTACCATAAGGTACCTGACAAAAACCTAGGAAAGGCTGGAAATTGTATTCTCGACAGTACAACTCTTTGTTTCATTGTAGCACAAAGAGTTACACCCTCTATGTCAGGGGTTTTCAACAGGTGGTTGAAAATAGGGCACACAAGTTGCTCAATATCATGCACGGTGTGCGTGATGTGTGAGCAACAATTATTTGATTATTATTATTTGTTCATTTCTCACCTCATCCGGTGCCTGGGAGAACAGCACGTCTGCTTCGTCCAGAACTAGGTGACAGAGCCGCAGGAACAAGCGCAAGTGGCAGGCCAGCAGGCGCACCAGGCTGAAGGGTGTAGTGATCACCACCTGGCCTGGAGGGAGGAGGGCAAAGCAGAGATGAGAGAGCCACGTATTTGTGATCTACATGCGAGTGTGTGCATATATAAGGGTTTGGATTTTATTCAAAGCTAGAATTCATCTGCTGCGACGCCTAGAAATAGGTCAACAATACACTAGATCATTTTTTGGATTAATTTACTTTTACTGCGCAGTGACCCCCAGAAAATTACCAAACTACATGATATTTCACCAAAAAAACAGGGCAGAACTCCCACCACAGTGGCATATAGCATAGAACAGAACGCGACACAGTCATCATGTTCGGTGCGGCGTGGGTCAAGTTTGCGGTTAAGATTGATGCAGCTTTATGGGATATAATTATACTGCGGGACTAAACATTTTTGTTCCCATGTGGCCAGTGGTGTGACCCCTGTGAATGCCAACAATGGTCTTACAGTGTCTTGGGATCTTGGTAGCCGTGCCTTCATCTTTCCCCACACCCACCAACATGACCGTGGGGTGGAGGGACTGTGTAGCGTGAAGGTCCTCAAAAATGTCACACACCGTCTGGGCCTTTTCCCAGCCAGGACACAGAATCACCGCAAGAGGCTGAACGACAACACAGGACAAAAAAAAGGTCACAAAAGTGAAGCAGCAAGAATAAACAGTACTTTAAAGGTAATAGAGGCAACTTTAGTGTGTACAAATACTGTAAACAGATTTGTTTAAAAACAGTATCTAACTCCATCTCACCTCCACTCTATCGGCTCATTATGAATCTGCTGGAGACTGCTGTGCTGTGATTGGCTAAAACGCTGCCTCAACCTCACACAACTCCACCCCCCCTCACAAATTAGCACCGCCTTTCCTGAACCCACCGAATGTTTTTGTTTTCAAGATATGATGATAACAACAAGTCCTGGACCGTCAGCAGGGCGAAGCAAGTGTCTGTGTGCAGGGAAACAGCTGCGGCATCAAAGTAGAGGCAATGTAGAAGGGGGAAAATATAGCTATATATGCATTTTGATTTTTGGATAAAAAGTTGCCATCATTACCGTTAAAATTAGTAATGTAAGTTGTGTAATGTGCCCAGGTATGTGATATCTTAAAATCTAATCACATGCATGTAATTCAAGTAAACATTCCAAGATGCTGGCGAGGATTCTGAATGGATGCAGTTACAGTAATTATAAACCCTCAATGACAATGCACTGGTATGTACACTGACAATAAACCATCTGCATGAAGAAGAGCTTGTTTAGAGTCATATACTCACTCCTGCTTTATGTGTGAAGGTGCTAGTGTAGAGAGTGCCAGACTGCACATGGAGGAGGAAAGGAGGGATGTAGTTCATGGGGTCGTCTGCGGTGCTGGATATCAGCAGGGTGTCAGAGCCACGCGTCACTGCTGGCCAGCAGTAGCTCTCCGACACAGAGGGGCCAGAGTATTTCTTTCTCGTCAGGATCTGGATAAGAAATTAGTACATAACCAGGGTGCTTTTTGTTTCAGTTTTTTAACTCGTGGGGGCAGAGCTGTCACACCCTGGCCATGGTGCCATATTTTGCCACCCTTCTCCTCCCCCTTTGCCAGCTATATCCTATTGGATTTCAAATAGGAATCCAATAATAGGATTTTAGGATTTTATAAGATCTTGAATCATACATGATTCCAAAAAGATTTTTGGGGAAAAGTCCTATAGGATTCTTGTAAGGTTTTGGAACAGATCGTATTGGATGTCCAATAGGGTTCCTGCAAGAGGAAATCCTATGGGATTCTTTGCATGTACGTCATAATCCTTTCAATAAAAGATTCTCAGGTCAAAGTAATTGAGGGGATTGTGTAATAATTGTAGCACGCGGGATGTGCAGGGGGGGGGGGGGGGGTGTTGTTGGGGGTATTACTTCATCCTCTTATCACTCCGACATGCCATATTGTTAGTTTAAACCAAGTCAAATAAAATAAAAAAATAAGTCCAAACAAACAAAACAGAACAAAGTCACATTAAAAGAGACACCGAAGGGTCTTCTTTTTACCCTTTGGACAACGTCTGTGATGGGAGCTCTGGCCAGACTAGTGCAGGGCTCCACGGCCATGACAGAATGTAGCAACACATTGTTGCTGCTGGTGGGCTCGACGGGAACAACCTGGAGATGGTCAGATCATTTAACAACTTATTTTAGTGTTAGACAGTTATTATTTGTACCCCACATTCTCAGCCCCATTTTGTCGTTCTGGAAATCCCCCTCCCCACACACACACGTCTGTCATCATTGCCGCTATACTCCTGACACATGTCTTTTTACTCATGTACTGCCCAGTGTTGCCAATTTGGTGCATTTCTTGCTATATTTAGCTTTTTTCTAGACCCCCCATAGCGCCAAAATTAGTGTAAAAACTCGCCGGAACATCTAGTGCTCCCGACCTACTTCATTCTGAGGAACGTGGAGCCCTTCTACAACACTCTCTGATGGTAGGTGTCACCCCCCCCAGCCCATAGGAGTGCAGTACATGCAATGACCAATATCTATCAGACGCCCGACAAAGCCAGATGCACCCACAGTGGATTCGAACCCACATCCTCTGTGTTGGTGCCCATGCAGTGTTGCTCATTTGACAACTTTAACACCCTCCCTCTGGGATGTCACTAAAATTAAATTAAATAGCGAAAGAGAATGTGTTGATGTTCAGAGCTTAGCCTCGACACCCAGACTTTCATTTTCGTTCGCGTTGCGCGAAAACGGAAAGCCTGGACTAACTTGTTACCCACAGTGGCCTAGAGGGAGGAGTCAAGCTTCCGGGGTGGGCGTAGCACAGCAGTGGAGGGGTGGGGGAGCGGCCGGCAATGACGACACGTTAGTGAGATCAAATTAGCTCATCTGCTGTGTGGATCCCACGGCACCCCACCCCCCTTGGCCAAAATCATTTCAGGCTAGGCCAGGCTATTCAGAGCTTAGAAATTGCCTATTTTTTTCCTATTCATCGTATGACTGATTAGTGCTTTGTTATGCTACAAGGGGTTAATTTACATACTTAGTGATGTGCTTGATGGAGTAAGAGGAGTTACCTGTACATCATCATCATCTGTCGAGTGCGTTTCTTCTTCAGATTCTGGAGAATTCAGTGGAGCTGGATTTAGCCACTCGGCAAGTCTGAAACCCAAAGGAAAAAAAATGTCTGAAAAGGTCCATGCAAACATATGACTATGACTACAGCCCTCTACAGTATATTGTTTGTTATAATAGTCAGAAAAACACTTTGGGCTCCATTTTCGTTACATGCTAAACCCCTTATCTCAAACCCCTTATGCGTTTTTTTTTTTTTTACCATTTCTAAGAACTTTTCGGAATAGTTTAATGTACCAATCTATTAACACGTTGTGGGCTTGTAGACTAGCCATTTCAACTATTGAAAAATGTTTCTTCTTTTTTCAAAATAGTTTAAAAAGGCAAAGAAGTTAAGGGATAAGGGGTTTAGTGGTGACGAAAATCTAGGCCTAATGTCAATGTATAGGTCTCAATACAGTACAATTACTCTGAAAAAAAGAGGAAAGAAAAACCTGTGTCATGTATTATTTAGCTTTTTCTGTCTGACACCTTTTTGTCCATGTTATACAGTAGTGGGAGCTTACCGTTTACAGGCGTATATTTCCTCATAGGTTGGCTTTGTGTACACTTCTTCAGACAGGCTTTCAGGCAGGTTGGTGGGAACGCTGGGAAGCATAAGGTGTAGAAATTTGAATATTGTACATGACTTTAAAAGTAAAAAAAAAATACAGTACATAATCGTTTAATGAAAAATATTTGGGGGGAAAAAGTGAAAATTCAGCACAAATCTTTCAATATGTTCTGGCCTGGAGGGATGAGATGTTCCAATTGGTTCAAAAACAAACAGTTCATTTCAGAGTTAAACTACAATATAAACTACTTTAACCATCTTTACGAAGCCCATTAAAATTGTCTGAAGAGAATCAAGACTAGGGGCGGGCTGGCCAATACACCATATGAATATCATATGGGTAAGATCTAAGACAATATATCTTCTTGAAATGTGGAGATCATAATATGGCTTATTTTTAAGCACCAATTACGCTAAGGGATGTTTACACACTTCCCGAGAATCAAAACCACACACCCGAGCAAGTAAACCTGTTTACTTCCAACTTCCAGTTGAACTTCACCATCATTGGTGTTCTTACTTTGCGTCTGGAGGCCCAGGTTCATTACTCAAGCAGTGCATGGGGTCATCCTTCGACAGGTCACTCTTCATAGACACAAGGCTGGGCGTTGGAGACTCTGCTCTCGGGTGAAGATTACTGAAATTATAAGATTTCCCCACAGAGGGCGTCAAGGGACGGTATCAATCAATCAATCCATTGTTGCCAACTTGGCGCATTTGTTGCTATATTTAGCTTTTTCCCAGAATCCCCCAGCGCCAAAATTAGTGAAAAACTCCTGGCACAAAATCTAGTGCTTTTTTGCTTGTTTTTCACCATTTTTCCTCCTATGACAGAGTCATCCTGCCTTGGACCATTGGAAACCAAATGGACGCTTATAGATCTGTAAAATGAAACCAAATGGACATGTACGTGTCCATTTGGTTTCATTTTACGCCCTCAAGAAATAGATCTACAGTGTCAGGTCGGTGAAATTAGCATATTAGCATATTGTACGATCTAAGACAATATATCTTCTTGAAATGTGGAGATCATAATATGGCGCATTTTCAAGCACCAATTACGCTAAGGGATGTTTACACACTTCCCGAGAATCAAAACCACACACCTGAGCATGCCCACACTTTCTCGACAAAGTAAACCTGTTTACTTCCAACTTCCAGTTGAACTTCGCGATCATTGGTGTTCTTACTTTGCATCTGGAGGCCCAGGTTCATTACTCAAGCAGCGCATGGGGTCATCCTTCGACAGGTCACTCTTCATAGACACAAGGCTGGGCGTTGGAGACTCTGCTCTCGGGTGAAGATTACTGAAACTTGGCATATTTGTATTTATTTGTATTTATATTTAGCTTTTTCCCAGAACCCCCCAGCGCCAAAATTAGGGAAAAACCAAATGGACACTTATAGATCTGTAAAATTAAACCAAATGGACATACTTGTCCATTTGGTTTCATTTTACGCTCTCAAGAGTTAGATTATATTTAAACATTACCCAATTTTCAAGAATCTACTCATTTAGAAAATGTTGAATTGCCATTTTGACCGACATTTTACCAGTTATTTCTCATAAATTAGTCCAAGAGACTAAAGTCAACATCAAATGGCGGTCCTCTGTGGCTAAAATGAAGAATAAATAGTGGGCCCTGGTATGAAAATGATTGAAAACGACTGCCCTAGCGCATTCTAGTGCATTTTGGAAGTGCCACTAGCGTTTTTGGGATTTTTGGATTTTGGCAGTTGGCAACAACAAATCAACCACCCAAAACAAAAACGGGGGAACAGCTGTGAAAAGAAAATACCTATTAAGCAAAAGCGTGAGAAACAATGCTGTTTGACCTACTCTGAATTGGCATCTTCAGCCACCATTGATTCCACAGGATTACTAAGCAAAGGTAAGAGGGAGGCGTGCACTCCATTGACTTCATTGCTGAAAAGACAAAATATACTTGAGGACCACATTTTGCACTTAAGAGAATTCTTATCGTAGTAATAGATCCCTAGAACATCATGTGTCCCCCTTTTTCTTTCACATTACCAAGAAGCTACAGGGATGTGGGTGTCAGTCTTTCCCTCATTCTCTGCTCCGTGGTCCTGAGTCAGGCTTTCATCCAGTTCATCATTGAGCTCCTCATTCAAATTTGTCTAGAAGCAAATTCAGTGATTTAAGAGCAAAATGTCTCACACAACTTGCATTTTTAGGGCTGTTGAAAATAACAAGTTAATTAGTTAAATTATTATTATTTTTTAATTTGTTGATTAATTTGCTTAAAAATGTGTCTCCCGAACTGTGTGTCTCCCTGTAACCAGAGCCATAGAGTACAGTTCGAGAGATCTACAAGCATTGGGGGCTTGCAGATCACCAATTTTGATAAATATGAAATAAACATATCTTTTTTTTGCCCAGATTCGTTTTCTTCATCAAATGTTCAAATCATATAAAGGAAATTAGCTATATTTGGTTCGAATTAATTTTGAAACTGTGATTCATTTGATTACATTTTTTAATCATTCAACAGCCCTATTTTTTTTTTCATAAATCAAAGAAAATATGAAATCTATCCTTTAGGGCTCATTCATTAACACATTTATTTTACTATCCACCTTAATTTAAATGATACATCATACCTTTAGTTAGGCGTGTATACCGTGAGCGGTACCAGTGCTGGTATCATTTGGGACATAGCGATACCTAGTGGTATCAATTAACTTCAAAATGAACGGTGCCTCGTTTCGATACTTTCTACTCATTCTTCTCATTCTGTGCAACCGCAATGCAAAGAGCGAGCAGAAGGACTGACACTGACGAGATAAAACAGCGGTCCTGGTTGACTAATTATGACAAAGACGTGTGTGGGTTTTTGTTGACTAGACGAACATTTTAGTGCCTTGACAAGAAGTTTCAGTCTGCATGGAAATGTCCACATTGCCTCCTACCTGATGTTGTAATGTCCTACTCTCTTGTCCAATCATGGCTTTTAAAAGTAATTTCCTCAGAAAAATGGCGAGTCCTAAGCAAATTCTCCATGGCTGTAGGTAGGAAGTCCAATTAATTCCTCATGCAAAGATTAAATGCCATCATTGTGAACTTTTTTTCCCCCTTTTTCCCTGTGCTAACTAACACACTCTAACCGGGCCTCCCCCTTCCCTGCTGCATGCCATATATAACTATTTTTCCCTGTAAAAAATAATGATAAAGATAAAGTGATCACACATTATATAATTTAAGATATGATTCAACCCAAACCATTGCTATGATGTGTAATACAAAAAAGGTAATATATATATATTTTTGGTATCAAAATAGGTACCGTTTCTGGTGTCATATTGATTCCCAGGTATTGAATATCGTATTCAACAGAAAGAATTCCACACAAACTTACATTGATAACTGGCCTTGGCCGCCTTGACCCAGTCAAAAATCGGAACAATCTGTGTAGAAGATGAAATTCATTGTTAATTTCAGTTTGAATGACACATAGAGAAAAAGCAACATGGAATTAGATTTGTTTTACCTAGCAATACTCAGTCTAGTTTGCAGAGCAGCACACAGGGAAGCATCAGTGTCGGTATTCTCTGTACCATCACTGTGAAGGAAATCATTACAACAAGCCTTGTAACCAATAGTCCACATGTGAAAGAAATTGGCCAGTGCATATGAAGAAAAGTAAAAATGTAAATGAGGAAACATTTCAGGAATCAATTTTCAAGAAACTATTTTAAGAGAAACATCACTTAAACCATAACCCTAATGCATTGTTGGATGGCAAAATAAGTCCAGCTACAAGCCATCATCCCTCTAGTTAGGGCAGGGATGTAAAACTCAAATACACAGAGGGCCAAAACAGAAAGTTTGCTACAAGTTGAGGGCCAGGGCCATCACACTGTGTTTCAATAGGCACTGGTTTACGAGGATGCCCCAGGCAAATACCAAAAAAGTTAATTTCCTTCAAAAGTCAATGTACCTTAACAGCAAGAAAAACTGAAAATGCATTATTAAATCTGGGAACTAAGTCGTTACCAATAAATGTCTTCACATCAAGGTTTGATGTGATCTTTCTGTATTGGACGTAGCGCGAGGTGTGTCCATACCAAAAAGTATTGTACATTGAATAACAAATGTCACCTCTCAATATCAGAAATATTGGCTGTTGCATCCGTGGGAGAAGTGCTACCAAGTACTTCCCTTGGATCCATGGGCTTGCTGGAGGACGTGGGGTTTCCTTCTGGACTCTTCTGAAAAGCAAAATGGCACTTAACTCTTTAAGAGCTGAGTGGGTATATATACGTCGTTGTAGAACAGCGCCACCTGGAGGCTAAGCTCATACATATACGTCGTTCAGACATTTATCATTCAATCATATTTTTTTCAATTAAAACCCAAGCTGTATGCATTAAATCCCTAATGGGGCTGTAGTATACTGTTGCTTTAAGGCCCTGATGACATCACAACCAATACTCCGCCCCCCTACCCATTTTTTTCCCTGCTTTGAGGAAGTAAACACAAGGAGAGACAGCTGGACGTAGCAGAGCCTTAGCACTCGTCAGTCCCCTGCACTCTCTCTCTCTCTCTGCTCTTAGCAAAACAGCATTGTGAAGCGATCGCTTGTTTTTTTTTTCATCAAATGCAAGAGGCTATTTTACTTTAGTCATCTGGACACAGTGTGACTGCACTCGCATGGGGATTGCATTCTTTCTTTCTCTATTTCTCTCTCTCTCTCTCTCTCTCTGTCGGAGGCAGAGGGGCGTTATGGAAGAGCAGTCAGGCAGGCACCTGCAGCTCGCTAATGATCGTTAGGAAAATCTGGGTCGTTCGCGCGTGTGTGTTGGGTGTGTGTGTGTGTGTGTGTGTGTGTGTGTGTGTGTGTGTGTGTGTGTGTGTGTGTGTGTGTGTGTGTGCGTGTGCGTGTGTGTGGTCTTCAAGTTATGCTACGCTAAACGTCTTTGCAAAGAAAGCACAACAGCCCCCCCCCTCCCACACACACACACACACACACACACACACACACACACACACACACACACACACACACACACGCGCGCGCACACACACACGTGCGCACACACACGTGCGCACACGCAACAGATCTGAGGCATTTCTCTGACTATTGCAGGGATTCTGACATAAAATCCCCAATAATTGGTGAACTATAGATGGCATATTTTTTTTTCTTTTTTCTTATTGGAGCAGAGGGTGTGCCCTTTCATATGGTATATGGTTTTTTATATATTACTGTCAACATAATTATATTATATAGACCTGAAAAATATTATTCCATAAATGATATGGTGTTGGCCCACAACGCAAGTTGAATTCAAATGACAATTACAGACGAACGGAAGATGGGAGGAATGTAATTTTTTTTTCCCCTAAAAATGGACAAATAGGGCTGTCAATCGGTGTATAGCATGTACAATATCTTTATTTGGTTCATATATATATTTGTCTGTCAATGTCTCTATACAATGTATTTTTACAAGACTGCTCATGTCTCTATAGCATTCAAATGGCAATAAGTCCTGAACGATAGGTGGTATAAATGATTTTTTTTTTTCTTGTGAAAGCAGCGAGTGTGCTCTTTCAGACGGTATATGGCATGTAAATGTCGCTATAGGACTTTGTTTTTTATTGGCCTTGTTTTAAATTAGTGACATCCCTAGTGACATCACTCAAAATGCTTAGCACAGTACTTCCACCTGTTTTCCCAGAATGGTTAGCTCTCAAAGAGTTAAAAGATATTGATACCCGTACAGGAGGGCTATGAAATAGCTCTCAACAGCGATATGCCTCACCTCTGGCAAAATGGAGCCTGGCAACTCCAACGGTCCTGAGCTCTCATGGTCATACCAGTCACCATGTCTGGGTGGAGTGGAAGGTCTGACGGGGCAGCAGTTGTTGGAGAGGAACGTTTTGGTATCGCAGTAGATGTCATGGGCCAAAAAGACAGGCGACTTGTCTTCCTTCCCAGTGCTGCCATTGACCATGCTGCTGGAGTAACAAGCAAACTTCTTGGCCACGAGCTCATCATTCACATAGATCTGGAATGGGGAAGAAAGGAAGTGGATTACTTAAAAATATATATACACACACGCGCCACAACTCTCGGAAATGGTGGGCATTTTACTTTGAGGTTTTAGCCTGAGACGCATAAATGTTTGTTTACAAACGTCGCTTGTTCTGCCACTGTACTGCAATGTGGCTTATTTCTACCATATAATGTGTTATTAGATTAGATATAAATTAGTTTAGATATAAATTCTAACATGATGAGTGAGTTTAAACGGAGTAACACACTGCCTGGATGCCAGAATTAGATAATATACAGTATTTCTGACTGTAATCAAGGCACCTGTATTTGTGGAGGACAATTCAGAAACGGGATGAAAAAAAAAAAAAAAAAAAAAAAAAAAAAAAACAGGTCAGCTTAATTTCTAAGGGCTTTTATTGATGCAATAAAGGATACACAGCATGTTTTCATTTTTAGGAAGTACTTAAAACTCAATTTTTATGGAGTTTTCATCTAAAAATACACAAAAGTGAATATTTTCCCTTTTTGCCATAAATTGTTGGGAATGGCCATAAAATGACCACGAATGTGGTGTAAAAATGTGAAGCCTATCTTTCAATTCACTTCAAAGTTTTTAAGGTAACCATGTAGTGGTTCATGACTACAGTAAAGTACTTAATACATAACATGCATTAAGTCTGCTTCTTCATTATTCAATCAAAAATAGTTATTGACAGTCAGGTAATGGATGGAAGTTCAGTCCTAAAGGTGTGCAATACTTTACCTTGACATCCTTGATGGTCAAGTAGAGCTCAATGGCAGTAGACCCATCCTGTGTTTCATGCAGCACTGCCTCCGTCTGGGTAGAAGCTTCAAGATGATCAGCAGAGAAAATAATAATAGTGTTTACCCCCATTTTCCAAGACATTTGTGGGGGAAAATTAAACATTAGGATAGGATGACAATTGTTTTTTAAAAAGGTTTCTATAATCATTTCTAAATAAAACATTTTTTCTTTTCCCCGCCTCTTTTCAAATTTACAATAGGGTATAAATAGGATAAAATGGATTATTATCATTACTCTGTGTTTATTATGAAGGAGAATGTTTATACACTGCTGCTGTGTTGGTTGGTGTTGATTGTTGAATAAAGCAGCATCATAACGTTTCCTTTGTTGTTTGTTAACTTGTTGCCATGTTTTGAGCCACTTTGATCGAGTTGATCACCCATGTTGCTCCCTTTGTTTGTTTGTGTGGTTGGTGCGCTCATGTGTTGTTTCTATGTGCCACCTATTGGCACAAACGTATAATTACATGTCAAAAGAGTAGACACTGATTATGATATGACCACAATACTGTACTGTATATAGGCCATTTTTATTGAAGAAAGAAAAAAAAACATCTTATAGTTTGGGACAATACGGTAATATTGTGACAAATTAGTCATAAATACATTCTTGTACCAATGTTATCCTACAGTTATCAGCACAAGGACCTTGTGTATCCAACAGTGTTACACATCTTTTACTGTAGCAAATCCTTTACTGCACCAATAACAAAGAAGCAAACCTTGTAGGAGGTTGTGAAGATAGCGTGTTGCAGACATGTCCCACCGCGTGCATGGTCTGGACAGAAAACATGCATGTTAACAATGGCTAAACAATGGTTTTATACAATGTAGAATTGTACTGTACATCTCCACAAGCATGTGTAAGACAATCCAAAAGGATTCTGAAAATTTTGAAATCTCATGCACCTAAGTGGTTTGGAATAAAGCCTAATATAATCAGAGTGGGCTGATCCCCATTTTGTTGATAACAGTATCACAATTTGAAATTTTCACCCTAGGGCCATAATCTGTGTTTGACTGGACTGTCTTACTGAGACAACATGACCAGGAAGGAAGCAAGACCAGAGCACTTTGAAATGCTAACAGAAAAACAACATTACACTGTGTTCTAAACATTGTTAAATTGAGATCTAGTTGCAAAATGGGTAAAGAGGCAATGTTCTGCTTCACATGCTACTACACTCTCACAACGAAACTACTGAGCCTAACATGTTATTTCGTCAGTGACCCAAATGGTGGACTGCCTGACCACCACTGCCATCCATACAGATGTGTTGTCAATTAAGGGTATAATAATGTTTCTCTTAGCTTTTACGAGCAGTGTGCCTTTTTACTATAGGTGAATTTAATCTGACATTATCTGACATTGTGAGTGTTGCATCAATTGCCATGCCTTACACGAGTTCAGCTTTCATTCCATCAAAGGACAGCTGCATTGTTGTGGGATGAAGACCAGAAAGGTGGAACTTCTTGACCCAGAAGGGCAGCTGCAGGAATTTCTGCACTGGACTGCGAATCCTGATGAAATGGAGCGAGGACATTCTCAAGTGTACTATTGAGCACCTTGAAAAGTGCTATGCATTATTCATTTCATTATTGTTTTGACACAACGACCATATAAATACTTTACAAACTTTGTCAAAAATGGCACACATCTAAAAATGTATATGCAGTAGAGAACTATGATCTTACTCATCACACTTGACGCTGATGTATGTTCCATGGTCTACCAGATAGCACATGGCCAGCTTTTGTTCGGCGTTCAGGTTGATAGACTCCACAACAGCCCTGCACCAGTTCTTCATAGATGGGCAGTAGACCACACAGACCTGAGCATGAATAGAAAGGGCTGGTGATAACTGACCCATTTACAGTAAAGCTATGCTGCACATTTTAATTTAAATGTAAGAGGCAACCTTTTAGCTAAAAATCAAAATAGATACAGTATGAAGCTATAACCCCCCCTCCTCTTTCTACATGCAGACAGACACTCGCTTCGTGCTGCAGACAGTCCAGAACTTTGTTGTCAACAAATCATTTGTCGGGCTTAGGGAAGGTGAGTCAGTTTTGTGGGGTGAGGCAACGTTTTAGCCAATCATAGCCCATCAATCTCCAGCAAATTCATAATGAGCCAATAGAGTGGAGGTGAGATGGAGTTAGATTCTGTTTTTCAACAAATCTGTTCACAAACAGAGTGTTTGTACACACAAAGGTTGCCACTATTACCTTTTTACCTAATATTACACTCTTGAGCTGGCGATTCAATAAACTAAAGTACTATTCACACCAGGGTCAAGATGGTCTTGACGCAAGCCCGACACACCTTGGATGCGTAGCATAACGCAAACAGGACATGGTTGCCAACTTTGCAGTGAAAAAAATGACACCCGTCAATGCCTGGAAATAGAACCTTTTGCGTGATTGTGTTGTTGTTTATCATCTTGCTGTGATTTTCGTATTTGTTCCAGCTCTTTATGAAGTGACGGTACACCATTGCACCCCTTGGTGTGCTTGTTTTGTTTAGCGATTTCTTTCCTTTTGTTTCACTCGTTTTATCTCACCTGCCCTTCCTCTACAGATGTGAGTGTTAACGTCTTCTGGACATCGATGTTGATGTTATGATACAGGAGATTCATTTTCACTTGCAAGTCGCCATATTTTGCTGGAGTGTCCACTTCTGTCAGATCCTTGATGATTCTACCCCAGAGGCAGGAAGGATTCTCAACCTAGAGGTGAAGACAACGATTATTTCAATTCAAATACAAGGTTTGGTACAGTATCCCTCTTGCCTGCACGGTGGGTCCCAGAATTCAGGTTGAAAGAAATTTTGATTAATTGCAGTTCCCAACTATTGCTGCATGAATTGTCATAGCGCCAAGAGTGTTTTGGAAAGCAACATTTTGTAATAATCGCATAATTGCCATAAAATCACAAACATCCAAATACATACAGTTCCAATAGAGCTGCGCAGCCCCGCCACCTCATGACGTCGCCCTGGTTCCAGAAACGGATCCCCCATTCATTTTTATCAGACTTTTTCTGAAAATGATTCATATAAAGACGATTACGCCGCAGACAAGGTCAACTCGGGTTGTGACAAATCATGACGACACACACAATCTTTTGGGACAATCAAATAATCTCTAAGATGAAAAACGAAACAAAAAGTGTTGTATCCTGTGATTCCTGCCGTTTTCTACTTGTTGTTAATTAGATGTTGCATGATAATATTGTGTTTGTTGTCATTGATTTGTCACGATCGGGGTTGACTTTGTCTGTGGCGCAATCGTGTTTTTATGAAACATTTGACAGACTTTCGATTATCAAAACAATAATGCGATTACCTTCAGAATCGATATTTCCAGCATTATGTCCAGTTAGTCAAGATGGTGACAGTCAAAAGCTGGGGGGACAGCAACACTGCAAGAGAAACGTACCAAGTGAAAATATAACTTTCGCAACAGACTGGGACCAATTCAGTACAGTTCAGTTCAGTTACGACCATTCAATTGAATACATGAAGGCTTGGCCCAAATAATACTCCAGCTTAAATGCTGCAACATTGAGGGGCAGAAAACTGAGGGCACAGTGACAATAAGGTCTCCGTAATGCCGCTACCAGAGAGAGGCGTAGCGTCATTGGGGCCGTCCGAGCTATGACCCCGAATTATTTTGCTGCCCAGGCTGGCCCAGGCTAGGCTTGGGCCAGGAATCCAAGGAAGGAGGAAAAAAAATCGCCCTGAGACACAGCGAGTAGTGGTGGGGGAGTCGGGAAACTTTACATTACAATGGCATCAGGATGTTTCCAAGGTGTTATAGACTGCTTGACACCCCGCCATTCATTAATTTCTGCCTTTTGTTATCAAATGGGCCAAAACCTGTTTAACTGGTTCTGGCGACTCTGAGCTGATGGTCCCCATGCCATGTGAGGGGGGGTGACTGGCCCAGTCGGATGTCCGGGCCAGGCTACGCGCCTGACCGTACGTCAACAGTCACTCACATTAAGAGGGGCTGCTTGCCATACCTACCAATTGTAGGTAGATACCAATGGTATTCGCCCAAGTCACAATAAGTGAGGAGGCCCCGTTTTTGTGTTATTATGAACGTTACTGTTACAATAGATGTTTGGAGTGCAAACTTGTGTGTTGCGCACAAGTAGGCTAGATGGAGACAGAATGTAGCAAAAAGTTGCATTTTGGCTTAAGCTTATGGTGTGGTGGGTGAGGGAGTTTTTTAGCACCAAATCAATTGCAAATGAAGGTAGTTAAGTCTTCTGGAGTGGACTTATCCCTTAAGTGGCATTTTTGTGGGTTGCTAGCCCCTCCTATGCCCAGCTTTTTGAGTGTTTTGTAGACACAAACATTGAAGACATAAAACGTGAGGGCACGAATTGTGATTGGCTGGAGTGATTGGGTGAGATATGTGTATTGGTTGAGAATGAGAGGATGTCTGATGATAAGAGTGCCCCTAAATTCACGTGGGTATGACTTTTTTACTCTTATGGGAAAATGAAATAAATTAACCCTTGAACCGTCTGAAAGGCCCTTAAAGGGCAAACAGACAATCTTAAAAATGTTTTAATACTTAATATCATATATCCCTCCACCTTATTGTAATGGTTTGAGCCTCAATCACCACTGCGATATAACTAATCTTGCCCTTTCTTTGAAAGCAGTCTAGCTGCAGTACCACAATGTCCTGAGGTGGTGGTTGAAGTCCGGGAACTTTGGATAGGACTCAGGCCAGTCTGGAAGTGCCTGGCCTTTCTGCTCCCTGATCTTGGTAGTGTAGTATTACGCAGAAGCGGGGATCGAACCCGGGACTCCCACTCGCCAGTCCAACGCACAACAAGTCGCGCCAATAGGGCTGAGCCCGATTAGCGGGGCTGTTGTCGCTGGCTCATGGCTGGGTGCTACATTCACCCCCTTGATCTTTTGGAGCGCGTCCTCGCGCTTCACACTTCACACCGCGGACCGCCGTACACGATGTCCCTCATGTGGACCCGCAAGGACGTATACGGGTATATTGGGGATAACACCCGCACTCCAAATCCTGCCGACTACGCCAGATTGTAGTATTACGCAGAAGCGGGGATCGAACCCGGGACTCCCACTCGCCAGTCCAACGCACAACAAGTCGCGCCAATAGGGCTGAGCCCGATTAGCGGGGCTGTTGTGGCTGGCTCATGGCTGGGTGCTACAGTAGGACACTCTGCTTCCACAATGATGGGAGTTGTCTGGCTTCTACTCGACACTGAGTGATGGTTTTTCCCCAGAGGTGCGACAGCGTCAGCATCAGGTGCTGGGGACCTGGCACTGGGGGATGACTGAGGTGGTCCTCCGATTCATAATGTCCATTCTAAAGGCTGTGTCGAGTAGGCATGTCCATCCAGGCTAGTTTCTGTTGGCTGTTGTCTGAGGTGCGGGGGCTTTTGTTGCCACTGAACAAGTAGCAGAGGGTTTGGGCCAGAAGGATTGCCCTGACCTTCAAGGAGTGAAGCCCCCTGTAGCCTCATGTTTCATGAACTACAGTAGTTTCATATGTCACTTACAGCTTAAACAATGATGAAATGTATTTTTTCCTTCTGTTGGTGGGATGGTCACATAATCTGCTAATAGCTTAAATTGCTCAACACGCAGCTTTTAGCTACCAAGCTGCTGAATATCATCCATTTACACATTTTTCTCTATACTTTTACTGTTACTCTACCACATTGCAGAGTCAAATTACACTTTTATTCAAATAATATGGAAATGGTGGTTTCATGTTATTTATAGGCTACATAAAAAAAAAATCACTGCTGCCTCACACACTAATTCCTAGAATATTTTGTACATAAGCCTCATATTGCTGATTTTTATTTCTCATTAAAAGTGTATTTGTATTTCTCCCATAATCAAACAAAGGACAAGCTACTGAGGGTGAAACACATCTGATGGGACCTTAGTTAATCTGCACTGAAATAAAACACTGGCTGAAAATGTACACTACAGTGTGCTAAGTTCAGAGAAACTGAACTTGTTGGAACTTGGAGTTGGAAGTGCAACTTATCTAGAACTTACCCCATGTTTACATGAGGTTTCCAAACAAAGTCACTTCCGCAACTCTCTCTTTTTTGGAGTCTTCTTTTTTTTAGGAAGTGACAATGTTCATTTCCAAATTAAATATTGTTATTTCAAAATGAGGATTGAGGAATGGATATAGGAGAGGGAGTTGGATTGTTAACTTTTGTCCATTCGTTTTATGCTTTCACCATGCACTGGTGGTCACTGTGGTCAGTGAGATCCACCGATCTAATGGACCCTTTCGGGTCCATTTGCTTTCATGTTTACACTCTCAAGAGTTAAAATATCCACCATCTGAATTAGCCCAAGTCTACACAACTAGAGAATGTAGAAGATTAATGGTCATTTTGATCTGTATGTTTTACTGTTTTGTTCTCCGAAAGCCAGCTTGGTAAGACAAAAAATCTTTAGTTTTGGGGTCTGTGGGGTGAAAATGTCCTCAAATGGTGGTTCGTGGCTCAAATGCTGAATAAATAATGGGCCCGGCCTGGGATGAAAAAGGTTCATCCCAGATCACCCCTGATCAAATGCACAACATAGCGCCGCCAGGTGTAGGCTACTGCTGTAGTTCCAAGTTCCAACTAGGATGTAGGCCCATTAGCAACCACAAGTCAACTCCCCACGCCACCTATCCGACCCAAATGTTTCCAACCTTCATGTCACCTCGTTTCCGACTTTTCCACCTAGTTATAAATCCATTTCCCAGGCATGATCCGCTGATTGGTACGAGTCCCCCCCCACCTTAGCCCCAGTTCAAAAAGGGAATTCCGCCCAGCATTTTCAACGTTTATGCCAGAGGTCAGACCACTTCACAAACCTTCGTTTATAATACTTACATTTTCTTGAGACGCTCTCTCCCTTGACTAGTATCCAAACTATCCACGTTCAATCAATCAATCAGGAACCTAAACAAAAGCTGTTTTACACGCTTATGTACGCTTTAAACGATTGAACTGAAAACGGTTTATTTGTCACCCGCATGCAAGTACAGCCGGCAGCACAATGCTTACAGATTTCACCACACAGGACAATGTTTAGCGGGAACCCACAGCCATAGAGTATAGACAGTCATGACAACTCCACTTCACTTCACGGGGCCAGTCCAATGGCGGCTCTTCTACTTTGACTTGAATAGAGAATGGAGACAACAAATAGGGACAAGTCCGGGACCTGAAGTAGGCAGAAATGCATTGGACTCAGGCAACAGCCCCGCGTCCATGATCTTAAATAGCTTTATTCTAGTAATAGTACAACATATGTACAACATTATTATTGTACAGTAACCATGTTATTGTACAATACCGTTGACATGTTCAAAACATGCATAAAATAGCTTTGCGCCGCCCTCGTTGAAAACACTGTATTACCAACTCCAGTCTCCTGCATGAACGGCGCTCGAGCGCTCAGTTTCTGACCCCTCAATGTCGCAACTCTTCTTCTACCAGATGGCTCTGCGGTAACACAGGTGAAGAACATGACATTAATTTTGGGTGTGTCTCCGTGTGTCCACAGGGTGGAGCTACACACACACACACACACACACACACACACACACACACACACACACACACACACACACACACACACACACACACACACACACACACACACACACACACACACACACACACACACACACACACACACACACACACACACACACACACACACCTCTCCAAAAGCCTTGAATATGATGTACTAGGATTACGTGGTAAACTAACAAACCTCTCATATCTCACTAGCTCTGTTTGTAACCTCATATCAATGCTTTAGCACCTGCTATCAGAATAAATAATCAGTCATAAATAATAAATGTCCAGGCAACCCACAAGGAAGCAGTAAAGATTGCATTGGGAAAACATGGCTTCATCCTGGCTGACAAACAACCATGGCTCAATCATGATCGGAGCTAAATGAGGCTCCAAACAGCTTTGCTTTAACCAAATATGTTTTTATTTTTTCTCACAACATTATAGAACATAGAATACAGTAGCCTAGGCTACAAACAAAATGAAGGAATAAAAAGTCAAAATAAAAGTGAAATTGCAGTGCAGGAGAACAATTAAAACATTATCAATGAAAGGCATCAGTAAATAGAATAAAGGTTGCAGTAGACCATGCCTTTCCATCAGATATGTGTTGGTGCATAAACTAAATGAAGTGTCTTCATATTTAGTTTTGATTTCAGAAACCAACGTTTTGACCGGAGAGGTCTCGCATCTCAACAGAACATCAGCAGAAGAGAAGATCAGCAGTGATGTTACCCTTCTTCAAGTTACACAGAATAGGTATGTTTTACTATGTTGCTGTGTGTAGTGTTGCTGTGATGGAGGGATAAAAAATAATTTAAAGTTCAGTCAGGACAAATAAGAAGGGTTTCATATTTATTGAATATAAAATAAGAAATATATTTATTATAGTTTGGCAGATGAATTGGATCTGCTTTTTGGGTACTCACTCAGATCAAGCACAACAGTCCTGACCATAAGGACTCTGAATCCCCTGCACCCAAACGGCAGATCCAAATCTAAGGGTGGTAGCTGGGGTGGAGGAGGGTAAGCTGTTGATCCTCGAAGTTTAACATTTTAAATACTCGTTAAAAGATTCTAGTAGGGACACTCACTGCAAAGTTGTTTAATTTTGTCCTTGTCCACTTCTGACATTTTTTTGGTCATGTCATAAAATTTCAGTAAACCACGATCTTCACCTGCATTTATTTCTTCCAACCTACTCTGTTGACACAAATTGTTAGCGAAGTTAACTTAATCAGTCTTTACAACAGGCAAGGTTATGTTTCAACTAATTAAGCGGAGTTGTTGCGCACATCCATAAAGTGCTGGTGCTGAACTAAAAACAAGTACCGGTACTATAAAAATAAGTGAACATATCTGTGTTTTAGCACAATAAAACACTGTGGAGCAGATCGCTGTGTGCGGACTTTTTCCTTATTTTTATGTTTCAACTAATACCTTCAAAACTCATTGTCAGTGTTGGGCAGTAACCAATTAAATATTACACATTACTGTAATAGTATTACCCCTTCCAACCAAACTGTGCAATAAGTAATGTTACTCTGCCAAAACATGCTTAGTCATTTATTACTTTTGAGCTTGTTGTTGCATGATGTGACAATAGAACACATTTACAAGCCATCAACAGACTCACATGATGAATATTTTAACTCTTGAGTGTAAACATGAAACCAAATGGACAAATGGTCTCCAGAAGCTCCTCATAAAGGAATTGTTACAAACCCATATGTCTAGAGGTAATCAGGGGATGCAACATATAAAAGGAGAAACTGATCGAATAGATATATGCGAATATTTGTTACAATAGTTAGTTTAGAATAAAGATACAGTATGTACAATAAACCGGCTCTTAAACTAGAAAATAAAGACAAGAAGCAAAACACAAAATGGAACTCAAAGTAAGGGTTCCTTCCCGAAGGGAACTTTAACTTAATCACAAGAGTATCACATCCAGACAGCTGATGGTAGCTGGCAATCAGCCAACCCTCATCCCTGCAGTGATGAGAGTCAGTAATACAAAGCCTACGCCGCTATAGATAGATATACATGTGTATATATATATACACACACACACACTAGAAGAAAGAATAATTCTCTCTCTCTCTCTCTATATACAACCCCAATTCCGTTGAAGTTGGGACGTTGTGTAAAATGTAAATAAAAACAGAATGCATTGATTTGCAAATCGTTTTCAACCTCTATTCAGTTGAATACACCACAAAGACAATATATTTAATGTTCAAACTGATAAACTTTATTGTTTTTTGAAATTATACAATCTTTTGTAAGTTGATCCCTGCAACACGTACCAAAAAAGTTGGGACGGGGGCAACAAAAGACTGGGAAAGGTCATGAATGCACAAATAACGCCTGTTTGGAACATTCCACAGGTAAACAGGTTAATCTTAAACAGTTTAATATCGTGATTGGGTATAACAGGACCATCCCAGTCGTTCACAATCAAAGATGGGGCGAGGTTCACCACTTTGTGAACAATTCTGTGAGAAAATCATCCAACGGTTTGAAAACAATGTTTCTCAACATTCAATTGCAAGGAATTTGGTGATTTCATCATCTACAGTCCATAATATAATCAAAACGTCAAAGAATCTGAAGAACTTGCTATACTAAAGCGACAAGGCTGAAAACCAACACAGAATACTTGTGACCTTTGATCCCTCAGGTGGCTCTGCATTAAAAACTGACGTCATTGTGTAAAGGATATTACTGTGAGGACTCAGGAACACTGAGAAAACCATTGTCAGTTTACATAATTTGTCGCTACACCTGCGAGTGCAAGTTAAAACTCTACCATGCAAAGCAAAGCCATACATCAGAAAGGTTGGTTTGAAAAACAACCAGAAATGCCTTCTCTGGGTCCACTATCATTAGAAATGGGGACTCATCAGACCACAGCACACTTTTCCACTTTGTGTCTAACCATTTCAAATGATATTGTACCCAGAGAAGGCATTTCTGGTTGTTTTTCTGGTTGTTTTTTCAAACCAACCTTTCTGATGTATGGCTTTGCTTTGCATGGTAGAGTTTTAACTTGCAATCGCAGGTGTAGCGACAAATTATGTAAACTGAGAATGGTTTTCAGAGTGTTCCTGAGTCCTCACAGTAATATCCTTTACACAATGATGTCAGTTTTTAATGCAGAGCCACCTGAGGGATCAAAGGTCACAAGTGTTCGGTGTTGGTTTTCGGCCTTGTCGCTTTAGTATAGCAAGTTCTTCAGATTCTTTGAATGTTTTGATTATATTATGGACTGTAAATGATGAAATCACCAAATTCCTTGCAATTGAATGTTGAGAAACATTGTTTTTAAACCGTTGAATGATTTTCTCACAGAATTATTCACAAAGTGGTGAACCTCGCCCCATCTTTGATTGTGAACGACTGGGATGGTCCTGTTATATCCAATCACGATATTAAACTGTTTAAGATTAACCTGTTTACCTGTGGAATGTTCAAAACAGGCGTTATTTGTGCATTCATGACCTTTTCCAGTCTTTTGTTGCCCCCGTCCCAACTTTTTTGGTACGTGTTGCAGGGATCAATTTACAAAAGATTATATAATTTCAAAAAACAATAAAGTTTATCAGTTTGAACATTAAATATATTGTCTTTGTAGTGTATTCAACTGAATAGAGGTTGAAAACGATTTGCAAATCAATGCATTCTGTTTTTATTTACATTTTACACAACGTCCCAACTTCAACGGAATTGGGGTTGTATATATATATATATATATATATATATATATACATATACATACACACATTCTATATCATCTTAATAGTTAACCATAGCATCATACCATCATATAAATATAGATAATACACACACACATACACATATATATACACACACACACACACATACACATATATATATATATATATATATATATATATAATACAGAATAATACTCATAACTCAACTCATACACTTAATCATACCAAATAATAAACAATACACGACCACTGTCGTGACAGGAATACACAGGAAATTGAACATTTGAAGTATGACTGTTACAGACCCCCCTCTAGGGCAGGGGGTCCCCAACAAGAAATAGAAGGAGACAGCTTTTAAAAAGAACCTTTAGTTTGTTATAGCTCAAAATTGGTTCTTCATATATAGTCAATCATCAAAGATGCTAGTTACAATTGAAAAGTGTTCTATGTTTAAACAAAAAGAAAGATACCCCCCTAAAGGTAGGGGAAGTGGTTTGAAATTCATCGTGTAGTACCAGCCTGGTGCACTAGGGGCGCCCAAGAGTAGCTACACTATATGAACCTGCTGCTCGATCCTGATTGGAGGAGAATTCACCCTCCACCTGGGGAACTTTTATTGGCTCCTCTGCTAACGTGGGGGAGGGGGAAACTCCAGATATGGTCTGCACACCTTATAATAGAGCATTTTAACAGAAAAAATAAATTGGGGGGTGATATCTGACAAAAGTGAAATCACTTCCCCTACCTTTAACTAAGTCCCTAACAAAAGAAAGTAACAATACCTAAACCCTAACTAACCTAACTAAGAAAACGTACAATAAAGCAAAACAAAACCCTTAGCATCCATAGTGATGTTATATATAGGATGAAGGTTATAGATCGAATGTAGTTACAATAATAATATTTATATTATTATTAGCTGTACAAACCTAGGGTTACAAGTATATATAAATATAGAGAGAACGAGATATTTATATATAAACAAGGTCTCACAAACGAAGACTTAACTAACCAAAACCGAGAACTAAACCAAACAATAGAACTTAAAAACAACGAAGGCTTCAAACAAAAGAAAAAACAAAAAGGAACAGGCGGCGGTGAGGAAGGAGAGAGGGATCGAATCTCTGCTGCAAAGCTGTCTTTCCTCCTCTAGAGCCAAGCACACACTGAGCTTTTATAGCCAGCAGTGAGCAGGTGTAGTTAGGCAGGACCAATCATGGATGAGGGGAAGGACCTGACACTCATCCAATCATTCTCCAGGAGTCAAACACTCACCACCAAGCAAACCAGACAAACACAAGCCCAGAGCACAATACTTCCACATTTCCATATACTACAATGAATAGAATAAAATATAATTCCCAGCTTATATCATTACCATAATTATTCATCATAATAAATAACATGGAGGACCCATGGTCCGTAACAATGACCCCGCTGCCATTCGAGACAAGAATGGGGTGTACTTGTCCTCTGAGAACTACAGCCACAGGACGGAACTAAGGGTGGGACTCGACTAAAACTTTTGATAGCCAGCTCTTATCAGATCTTTGTTTTTCTACCTCAGATACTTGTCCGCATCAGAAGTTACCTAAACCAACACGTTGCTGCTGTTACCAATGTGGAAGAGGCTTCACTTCAGTGCATAGCCTCACCACCCACGCATTCATAGTGGCGAGAGGCCTCACAGTCGTGATGAATGCGGGACAAAGTTCACCGCAATGCACAACCCCAAAAGACACATGAGGATCCAAAACATGAGGATTTTTTTTTTGTTCTTCTCTATTGCAATGTAAAGCACTTTGAGCTGCATTTTATGTCATGAAAGGTGCTATACAAATAAAGATTATTATTATTATTATTATTACACGGGTGAGAGGCCTTACAGCTGTGATGCATGTGGGGAAAGCTTCACACAGATGTCTAGTCTGAAGCAACACAAGAGGATTCATATCAGAGAAAGGCCTTATAGCTGTGATCATTGTGGGGAAAGCTTCACACAGGTGTATAGCCTGAATCGACACAAGAGGATTCATACCAGAGAGAGGCCTTACAGCTGTGATGAATGTGGGGAAAGCTTTGTTGCAATGTATACCCTGAAGCAATCTGGCTAGCCATTGGCATATATTCGGGCAAACAGTGCCACCACTGTTGATCCTCGAAGTTTAAAAATTTAAATACTCGTTAAAAGCTTCTAGTAGGGACACTCACTGCAAAGTTGTTTAATTTTGTCCTTGTCCACTTCTGACATTTTTTTGGGTCATGTCATACAATTTCAGTAAACCACAATCTTCACCTGCATTTATTTCTTCCAACCTACACTGTTGACACAAATTGTTAGCGAAGTTAACTTAATCAGTCTTTACTACAGCCACAGGACGGAACTAGGGGTGGGCGACTAAAACTTTTGATATACTATATATATATATATATATATATATATATATATATATATATATATATATATATATATATATATATATATATATATATATATATATATATATATATATATATAAATAAAATACAGAATAATACTCATAACTCAACTCATACACTTAATCAAACCAAATAATAAATAATACACGACCACTGTCGTGACAGGAATACACAGGAAATTGAACACTTGAAGTATGACCTCGCTGCCATTCGAGACAAGAATGGGGTGCACCTGTCCTCTAATTATTTAATTAATCTCAATTAATCAGTTAAAGTTCCAGCTCTAGACGGAACAAATCACCGCCCAGGAGACTATAGCTGGCTGCGGCGAGAGGATCTCTGCCGGAGCAGCTCATGGTCCAGCTGGAAGCGAAGGAACAAAGGCTAGAAGAGTCCAAAAAGGCCCTTGTGGAAACTACACAACAGCTGACGGAGCCGAGTTTCTCTGCTCTGACCTAATCTCTACACAGGAGAAGCTTTATAGCACTGCTGACTAGCTGCTGAGTACAGCCCACATCAGCACCACCCATGTGTCTGATCTCCATGACAAGCTGGACAGGAAGAGCAAGGTGGACCAACAGAACACTCATGTCCAGCAGAGTTTCAGCCAGAGGATGGACCCTGTTCTTGCTGACCTGGAGGGCAGTGTCTCCCAGCAGCCTCCAAGCACCGCAGCACACTGGCCAGCTACACTTCCTCCATGGACACGGTGCTGTCGTTTAACGAGGAGGCTAAAGATACTCTATGTACAAAGATCCGCAACCTTCCATTGGCACCACTATAGGCGACATGGACTACAAAGCCTACAAATGGCCTCCGAATTCCCCCACACAGAGCCCCGTATCTGTCATCTGTCATATTATAGATTACAAAGAGACTCTTCCTGACTCCTAGCAAATCTCACGAGTGATGGTTGGTGGGATATAGAATAATTGATAAAGTGAAATCTCTCCTGATTTGTTTAGCTAATAGAAGCCATTTTACTAGGAATATGTTGTAAATAGTATACGCCTTGTGATGACTGGGCCCAGTATTTAGTTTAGTGTCCATGGAGTTAAGGAAAGGATCATGAGTTTTGTTCACGTTCATTCTACCATTGGAAATGAATAAGACTCCAGTATTCTTCCGGTCTCCTATTTTTGTACCCGCCCCTCCTTCTAGAGTCGGGAAGCAAAGCTCCTCTTGCCATTGGCCTCTTGGGCAATGTGCAGCGCTGTGGGAGGATTCACCCAGCTGGTGGCCCAGGGTGTGGCTGGTTTCCAGGACAAACTCCTTCAGAAGGAGGCACTGTATCTGCAGTGTCATTAGTATTTGAGCCTGCTGCCTATTGTGAGACAGGACGGTAGTTTGACCGTTTTTGGCTATTTTTCCAGACAAAAAGGAGCTATGGGTCCTGTCTGATTACAGCGAAAAACATATTGGTTGACCCTCTGGAGACCATTTATACCATGTGGCCCGTCTAGGCCTCTGCATCCCCCTATTAGCCCTACCCTGTGCACCCAGCGTTTTAATGAACATATCCAGTTGCTCCTGCTGTTTCATTACAATTTCCTTCAGTTCTGAAAATTCTGATTGCTTAGCATTGGCTGACTCACGTGTTACTACAGCCTGAGTTTCATGGGAGATTTTGAGCGAGTGTACCTTGCCCCCTGGGGCTGTCCCTCCTCCACCCAACGAATGGCCTCCTTCCTCAAGTCCAGGAATGACACCCCAGGGGTCTGGCGCACAAGCCTCTTCAGCTCCCTTCGAAGCATATGGTCTCGGACCCCCTCAGCAAACTGGTCACGTAAAACCTGATTGGAGTTAGGCATAGCATCAGCATTAGATTTTTTTTTTACTTTGTCCATGATAGACAACAATGCTAGGGAAAATTCATGTAGTGAGTGACTCACTTTCATTTTGTCTACGATCAAAGAACTGGTGTTGTAATGAAACATAGGAGGTAGAGCATGAATATACTGTAGTTCTGTTAGTACATCAGAAATTAACTTCCCTATGTGGTCTAAATTTTATATCTGCCTTAGCCTCCCCCTCCAAATGATCATAGATGAAAAGCCCATTATCCATTTCTGACATCTGCCGCCCCCTGGTAGAACTCTCAACCTCCTCAAGCCGATCTTCAAAGGACAAAAAGTCCCAGGTCCACCAGAAAACTGAGAGCATTTTCTTTCACACGGGACATGCATTACTTCCCGTGCCCCATTACCTCGTCCAGGTGGTTGTTTGAGTGTCTCATTTTACAATCTAATTTGTTCAAGCTGTTCCCTAAGGCTCGCCAATTCTTCTTCCGCCATGACTGGTCAGGTGTAGATCAGATTGATCGGCAGGCCCCTGGTTCTCAGCACTGCAGGGGTGCACCCCTCTATTCCGACATCCCGCATCTCCTACATTGACGTCCAATTGTCGGAGAAGCAGCACTTGTATCATTTGAAAACATGTCGCCACTCCGACAGAGGAGGTAGCACCATTCCGACTAGCATTATGTGTCGGAATGGCAACCATTATCTTTTTGTCAAACCTACCACCAAGTGATGCCAAATTAAAAAAGGAGAAGCTTTTCACCCATTGCCTTAGGCAATGTTGAGGTGACGCACCCGCGAACACCGATATACTTTGAAATCGACCAGAACTCTTATATTTGCTCACTCGCAAACAGGAAGTGTTAAATTTGTTCATGGAGCGGAGCTGGCTTACCCTATATATTACCGTGTTGGGTCCCGCGCGTTCAAGTGAGTGACGCGCCTATTATATGATTAATTAATTTCTCTTAGTCTTAAATATGTGACATGCTGAAAAACATCAACATCATGGTGAACGTCAGGTGGCTTTTAAAATAAATAAATAGAAAAATGCCTACAAGCAATTAATACACTGTACCATGTCTGACAGCGTGCAAATCTGTTCTTTATGTGACTGAAACAGCAGCATGAAGAGAGCGCATGGGTTATAGCCTAATTATT